>PVIJ01014858.1:0-38892 GCA_004024925.1 Scalopus aquaticus
GGGAGGGGAGGGGAAAGGAGAGGGGATAATAGTGTCCCAATGAAGCATCCAAAGTTACCTGTGGTAAATGCCCAGTCAAATAATGTTGACCTGAAGCAGGCCAGCTGAGACCCAGAAGCTTGCCCAAGTCTAAGACACCTTCTGGTGGGGAACCATAGGCACCGTAAAACAGGAGTAAAAGAGGCCAGGCAAGTCTGAGATGAAAGGAGCAAAATCAAAGAACAAATCAATGTAACAGCCGCTATTATCAGCCTCCCATGTGTCTTTCACCTGTGTCTTCCAAGCATCACTCCATGTCTCATCTCCACGTGTCTCTTTTGATGTCCCCAAGTCCCTGGTACAGGTCCAAAGCTGAGAAACAAGTGTGACTTCTTCACAAATCTCTCTACTTCACATGCCTCCTCCAAGTCTTCTCCTCTAAGACTTTTCGCTCAGCCTTCTTCAAGTTTTCTTCCCCAATCAGCTCCAGCCTTCATTAGGTAGGGAAGGGAATATGGAAACTCCACTTTTTATGGAGATACATCTGTAATACTAGGAATATTTATACAGTACTTAAAATCTTAAAAATGTTCCTAACCGTAGTTTAATATAACTGATTGACAGTTTATATTGCTTTTAATATAAACTGATTGTTTAATATAAAATGCATAACCCTATGCATTTTATTGTATTTGTTAAAAACTTGTTCTAAAAAGGATATTCCTAGGCTTCACCATACTGCCAGAAGGCTTCAAGGCTCAAAAAAGTCTAGAGCTCCTGTACTTATCCCCCTTCCTTAGTGTGTTCTTAGACTTCCCACATTTGATCTGGCCATCATCACTCATCCCTCAAAGATAGGAGCACTCCTACATGTGTCTTCAGCAGTAGACTCTCCCCCATATGGCACTGACTTCAGTGTGGTAAGATTAACTTCCACTCATTTGACTCTAGCAAGACGCAAGCTCTTTGAAGCCAGCCCTGTGACTTTATCCCTATTTATCCCTATTATATCCACAGTGCCCAACACATTGTGAGTACTCTGTTGTCCTCTGACAATTGATGTTAACTGATCTTCACCCTATTTTATTACTGTGACCCATATAAACCATTCATGGGTACCAATCTTTATTGAGAGTCTACAGGTCCCTAGCAATAGAGCAGAGAACAATACAGACAGAAATTCCTTGTGTGGTTACATCCTCAAGAAGTGAGCTAGGCAATAAACAAATTTTTAAAAAGTAAAAATTCCAGTTATAGTAGAGAAATACTGTGCAAGTTCAGTTATATGAAGCACCTAGAGTAGTCAAACTCATAGAGAATGATGGGCCCCAGGGGCTAGGAGGGAGAGGAGAAAGAGGAGGTACTGTTTAATAGGAATGGTTACACTTTGGGAAGATGAAAACAGTTCTGGAGATGGATGGATGATGGTGGTTGCACAGCATTATGAATGGACTGAATTGTATGGTTAAAATGGAAAATGTTGTGTTACACATATTTCCTTACACAAAAGTAAATCAGGGAAATGTGCTGAAGAAAAATGAAGATGGGGAGGAGGCATATGGGATGTTGAGTGGTAGGAGTCTAGGCTACACCTCACTGCTCTGGGATTTCTTGCCTATTTTTGCTCAGGACCTGAACTACAAGCACAAGCCTATGTTTAGAAGAAGATCCAGAAGACCTAAATCTTTCCTCTGATTGTCAGTGGGTACAGAAGTAGAGTTTTATAATATGTGTTGCTAAGTTTCTGAGAACCAGATAGATGCCTTTCCTTCCCTCCACATCTCCTGGAGAACATGCAGTCAGTGAGTGTAAGCCTCCAGAGGATTATTGGCATTTCAAAGTGTTAACTCAACGTATCATTTATCTTTCCTTGTCCACATTTTGGTTTGACATAAGTACTTCTCTGCCCGTGCATCATCAAAGAATTATGAGACCATTTGAGGAAGCGAGGATGACTAGCTTTTGAAAATCAGATAATTATATCTGATTTATGTCTCCAATGTCTTCATAAATCACCTTAATATCCATGCTTCCTTCAGTGTGATTTTATACTATTTACTTTTCTTAACTCATAAAAGATAATCAATGTGGATACCAAGTCTAATTGTAATCCTTTAGTAAGTGGTCTGACATTTTTGACATTTCAATGCAAGTTCTTATTAAAGTAAATGCTATCAAAATTTGAGGTTTAAAGGTTTCACATCAAAGCTTGATCTACACAGTATCAAAAAAACTGGTTTAAGGTTGAAATGTCTGTCCAATCAAGGCCACTTTGGCTTTACAATGTCAACTGTAGAGTCCAGCTGAAAATATTTTTAATGTTAGTTTGACCAAGAAATAACAGCAGATCCTCTAATACCCATATGTGACTCAAAGTTAAAGGTTCCACCATTTAGAGACATCAAGACCAGCAAAGCCTCGTGAAATTGGATGGAAGTTTCAACCTTATGACCATTTTTTATATGAAGTTTACCATCCCTTTGTAATTTCTTCATAGTGTTAACTAGTATAGCATTTTAAAACTTAGAAATCTTTCTCAAGGAAATATTTAGATCCTAAAGACTAGATCACCAAAACTTGATTCTTCAAAAGTTAAAAATGTTCTCTCCTTCCAAGACACTCAGGCAAAAACAAAAACAGACAGATGACAGCACATGAAGTTCAGCTGAGAACATGGACTGGAAATCAGAGTTATCTTACTATGAAGGTGGAGTGATGGGGAGAATAAGCTGTTGTGACTGTGGTGCTGCCATTTAATTTCCCTCTTTTGGTTTATTTTTATTTAGTTTAACTGTGAAATATTTTATCTATCTATTATCTATCTATTTATCTACCATCTATCTATCAATCTATCTCTCATCTATCTGTCTATCTATCTATCATCTATCTATCTATTTGCATTGAGACACCACTGGCTTACCCTCCCACGTGGGCTCAGAGGCCACCTCTGCCCTGGGTATGCCTTCCTCCCTGCCGGGCTGGTTGGTTGATTGGTGTTGGTTTTCTTCACCAAATGGGGAACCTTTAACAATTTGGTCATTTTGAAGATGTGTTATTAACATTCCTAGAAAATGGAAGCATTTAAGTGACTGCTAAATCAGAACCCTTGACTGAATACGTCATCAACTTCAGTTTTTTAAAGTCAGTTGTATTTAGTGTCAAAATATTTTTAAAGCTATTTCTTTCATTGTTGAAATGCATTTTGGATCCTTCTCATCTTCTTCCCCATTTTTCCTTATCTGCTTAATTGAATGTTTATGAAGTGATTCCTTGTCTAACATGCAATCTATTCCCGGACTTTGCTTTTATAACAAATTCATTTGTGCAGAGCAATGAACTCCTTAAAGTTTAATTAAAGGAAAGTAGTTTAACTTACCCAAGTCTTACTTTCCTCATTTATAAAATGGCAAAATTTCTTTTCCCCTGCCTGAGTGTATGATTTCTGCAAAATGAGATGTCCTCTCACTATAATTTGTAACTAACGCATACAACCCTGACCCCAACTTCTATAGTACATGACCAATTCGTTCTCAAGCTTCTTCAAAAGGCTCCTATCAATGTTCTCCACTGCCTATCTCTCCTTCTTCCAACCCATTTCATATAAAGATTTAATATGCAAATGATGGGTGTGGAACTGGCTTGCTCACAGCGCTCATTCAGAAGGTTTCTCCATCTCCAAAGCAACAACTTCTATTGCAGCACATTGAAGGAGCAATAGGACAACAGGGTCTTGGAGTTTCTTGCCACATCTGTGGAAGAAATCTGAGATTAAGTTTAAATAAGATCGACATTAAAGTCTTTGTAGTCGCTATGTGCATTTTAACATCTGTTGCTATAGCTGCTAAACTGATGTTGATGATTGTGAATGATGGTTTACAAGTGATGGAATAAAATGTGGTTTCCTGTTAATGGACATTTTCTAGTGTTAACTTGGTCTTCTTTAATGATGAAACAGACCAAGGAAAATTATTGCCAGGATAGTAAACAACCCAGAGGAAAAAAATCTACTAGAATACCAAAATTTGGGTTTTTTTTTTTTGTTTGTTTGGTTGTGTTGTTTTTTTTTTTAATGGAAGAAAATTCTAGATTTAGAAATAGCCAGCCAGACTCAGTTTAGATGATCCCAATTTTGTTGGCAACATCCAACATCAACAGAAGCCAGTCAAAATGTGCCTTATTCCTTCCATCAGGTCTGAGCAGGGAATTGACCTTGGTTATGTCAATGTCACAGAGCTTCTTTCACAGTCTGTTTGATCTGGTGCTTGTTGGCCTTGACATTCACTGTGAACGCAAGTGTGTTGTTGTCTGTCCTCTTCATGACTGACTCAGTGGTTACAGGGAACTTGGGGATGGCTTAGTGGTCAAGCTTGTTTCTCAGAGGGCACTCTTCCAAGGCTATTTGGGTTACTTTTGGAGTCACGGTGTTGTGGGTCCCTGGAGTGTGACTTGTGGATCATCTTTTTCTTGTAACTATGGACAGCTTTTAGCACTGCTTTCTTGGCCTTCAAAGCTATTGCTTTGGCATCAGCTTTAGAAAGAATACCAGAGTTCTTGGTTCTAATCCTGCATCTGGATGCAAGGAGGGAAGTAAGAAACTAATATTAATTAAGTAAATAAATATTAACTTCACACATTATATATTTGGTCCTTGCAAGAGACCTGTTCATTAGATGATATTTTCATTTGGCAAATAAGTATGCTGAGGCTCAGAGTTTAGTATATGACTAAGATTCCAGCATGTGTTTCAGCCAGAAATCAAATCCCAGCTTGCCAAATTGCAACAATCATATTCTCTTCACTATAACCAAGGTGTGCCTGTTTTAACTTGGGCAAGTTATTTAACTTAATTAGCCTTCATTTCCCCACACTATAAGAATGGTCCAAGGGATCACGTGGCTCCTGTTAACTTCTGACTTTCTAGGTTGGGTCAGATGTTCTCTCTTACAGATTAGTTTTCAGTCTGTTTGATTTGAAGACACCCCAAGAGACCACCTGTCTGAATTCATCTCACTTACCATTTTATCTATCAGAGGAAATCCTAGGTTAGGTAAAGTAGGTGACAGCCTATAGGTAAAATTACTAGTAAAATGGGACAGTTCACTTTGGAAGGCAAACCATGTATTGTCAGCTCTTTCTACTGCACAAATCCAAATCCATTGCTCCTAATATTTACTTTCCAGCAAATTTTGGCTCTTTATCACTTAAAAAAAAACTATTGGCCTTTAATATAGTTCGTTTCCCAATTTAGTGACCTCTCTATCCGGAGAGGTTGTATGAATTTTATGCCACCACGAACATCTGGCAAATCATATACTTCAAGAATGTGTGAACATATAAAGGAATGGATTTGCACTGGTAATATATTAAAATGGAAGTCTTGATCCATCTATAGAGTTGGGAGGAAGAGTGCCCAATAAGTATCTATTCACACAAAATGACATGTTTTTGTGCTTTTCTTTCTGATGGAAGGAGAAGGCACTACAGAGGGACAAAAAAGAAGAAGAGGGCCCAGGCTCTTGAGAAGATGACCATAGGCTTGGAGAGAATTACATACCTTCTGATTTCCTGCCCATGTCAAGAGATGGTTTTATGCAGTTGCGCAAAAGGGGATGTTAGGGCAAAACGCTAAAGGAGCAATATTCTCCAGCATAAATATTGTGTCATTTAGCATGAATTGTGTCACTTCTCCTCTGGTGATCACTGGATGAGATAGAGTTGGCCAGAGGGGTGCTTTCCACCCCCTTAGTCTGTCCCCATCGCCACTCCCTCAAGCTCCTTTGACACAGAGTCTCTGAGGCATGACTAGGATTGCCAGTAAAGAATAGCTGTGCAGAACCAAGGAAACATCAACAAGGCTAGAGGTCCACATGGAGTTAAAGAACACACACCCACATAGGCTACACATCACACATACCACACACACACACCACACACCACACCACACACGTGCACAACACAAGTGAATGTATTTCTGGGGAAACTCTGAGGGGAGACCCCAACTGAGACACATAATTTAGCTTGAAACCAATCTGCACCAAAGGGCCCCTGAAGGTTACAACATATTCATATAAATTAACCAGATTAGTAGAGTCACTTTAGAAATTACAAAAAAACCAAGTTGTTTGTAATTCTGAGACTAAATGTGTTTTTGTTGTGACGTGTGAGAAGATAACCAGGGCTGCAAAAACCCTTCCCAGATTTGAGGGGGGAGGAGAAAAGACCTTGAGGGGGAAAGGCAAGACCTGTGGAGGACCTGGAGCAATGGTTCTAAAATTGGGGTTCCCAGAACAGCATCTGCTTTACCTCAAAGCTGGATAAAAGCACAAATTCCGATCCCCACCCTAGATCTGCTGACGCAGAAACTATGGAGATGGCACCCGGAGAACCGTTTCAGCTAGTCCTCCACGGGATTCTAATGCAGCTGACATTTCACAGCCATGGGACTGGTGGAAGTTGAAGTCTGAGGTCTGAAGAGGAGGGAGCTGCCCATCAGGCCAGGGCGGTAAGGAGCCATCTGGGTCCAGTTTTTGTAATGCCTGCACCCTTAATTTTGTCAGCCTTTGGGGTCAAACTATCTAGTTTCTAGGCCAGGAGTACACCCTCCAGAGCCTCCCCCTGTAGACAACACCTCATATAAAACCCACAGCTAGTACCCACTATTGGTTTCCTGTACAAATGACCCTAAGCCCTTTTCCAGGATGGACCTCCTAGAGTTGACGACAAGGCACTATTTGGGGCAGGTCTGGGGTCAGAGGTTGGGTCCCTGGCTTGGGGTAGAAGCAGATTACGTGGCTGGGTGCTGTCACTGACGTCTACATGAGATTCCAGGACAAATCAGCTGCTTGCAGTTTTTTCCAGGGCCAAGCTACATGACCCAGTTCAAGCTGCTGACTTGTTAAAAAGAAATGACTATTGAAATCTCCTAGTCTTTGAGAGGAATGCAAGACATCCGTGAAGACTGACTGACGCACTTTAGGAACCTGAAATGATTATTTAATCACCATTGTAAGATAAGCATTATCTTTTGTAAAATTCTGAAATAAGTTCTGAAAACCTTGGTTTACTAGTAAATTAATGTCAATTGAACTTTGAATTATAAATGAATGAACTTTTTTCTAGTCAAGAACTAAAATTTTTTCACAACATGACAACTCTGGAAATTAAATATTAAAAATTTTTTTTCAGTTCCAGGAAAGTGGAAGAGAGCACTATAGAAATTTTAAGAGCTAGAAAATAGTCAAAAATGTATTCAGGTCTAAGATCTATTATTTCTCATCAGATCATTACCAAATAATACCTTTTACTTTTAGAAATTCATTTTTAAAACATTTCCGTCTACGACCTACTAAATAAATACAATTTTATATAATTTAATGAAATAAAAGAAGGCAGAAACAAGAGTATGTTAATTTTTACCAGAACACATGTAAAATCCTTCAAGGTAACTAGACATAGGCACATACCAGACATAATTTCCACCTAAGAACTAATGATTAGTGTTAAAGGGTGAGTCGCTGCAAATGAAGAAATCCATTTTACTCACCTCCAGTGGCAAGGGATTATTATTACATTGTAATTATATTTTATATTGGCTCCATATTTCATCCAAAGTTGCTGAAGAGTAGAAAAAAGTAATTATAGCCCCACGAAGGGTACATGGGAGAAGGGAACACTCCGGGAACAAACTTCCACAGGTAAGTGCTTGCGTGTTGGTCAGAGTTGAGTGCACAGGGAACACTATAAAAATGGATCTTACAGGCATACTTAACTGATTTCTAAGCCACCTCCAAGCTTTGAAGTTATTTTCATAAGATTCACTCACTAGTTTTGAGAGATGCACACAGTTGCTTTAAGCGTTACGACAACCTAACACCGTTGGTGCATTTCAAAGGTAGTCTTTTTAAAAATTCCTCTCTCTGTTTTATGTTTATCTAGGCTAGAGTTTGCATTACTGGTGTGGAAACCTGACATCACTAAAGCCATTTGGCTGAGAGAAGCTGCCTAGTTTAGTAAGAGAAACACTGGCCAGAAGTTTGTAAACCCGTTAACCTCATCCCAGACCCGATGTGCAGCAGAATGGCTGGATGACTTCAGAAAAGCATCAGCTTTATCTTCTACAAAAACAAAGAGACCCATGTGAGCAGCTTTCCTCAGTAAATGAACGTGCATCTAGGAGCTCTGAGCTGAATTCAACAGTCCACAAATTAGAAGTCGTGTTTACATAAGCCACAGTGAGGGTCTGAGAACAGCTAGAAGAGTACATAGAACTTCAAACAACTTTCAAAGAGCTGCAAAGAAGGGGCTCATTTAATGCGTAGAACCAAAATAGACATTATTTTGGCACTTCATGGAGTGAATGATTAGTCAGAGTTTCATTTTGATGTGCCCTGAGGGCAGCTGCCTTCTTTAAAATAATTTTTGGTATATGGGAAGCTCAAATGTACCTTCACTGTTTAAATGCTAGAAAACTGTTGCTGTGGCCTTCTTAAGTTTTTCATCTTTATCTTTCTTGTTTGATCTCCATGTCAGAGTTCTGTAGAAAAACAGCACCACTTGGCGATAGATACATAAAGTAAAGAGGGTATTTCAATGAATTGACCCATAGGTTGTGGGAATAACAAATCTGAAATGCACAGAGCATGCAGAAAGTTTGATACAGTAA
This sequence comes from Scalopus aquaticus, assembly GCA_004024925.1. Taxonomy (NCBI): domain Eukaryota; kingdom Metazoa; phylum Chordata; class Mammalia; order Eulipotyphla; family Talpidae; genus Scalopus; species Scalopus aquaticus. The sequence continues at coordinate 8,642 of PVIJ01014858.1, forward strand.
TCATGAGTCAGAATTTCTTCTCAGAGAAACCTCACTCTTGTCCTTAAGGCCTTTCAACTGATTAAACAAGGTCCATCCAAATTATAAAAAAATTGACTTTTAGTTAAATCAATTAATTGTAGCTATTTATCACATCTACAACGTCCCTTCATAGCAACATAACACCTAGATGGGATGATAGTCAAGCCAAGTTGACACCTGTAACTGATCAGCATGATTTCCTTACCCACTCTACTTGCTCATGTTTGAATGTTCCCTAGTTTGTCAAGATGCCTATTAAAATCAGAACAAATTGAAAACCAATATCCCAGATGTGATTTAATAGGGCAGAGATTAGTTTATCACCTCCCTGTTCTAGCCTTAGTGTTTCTACTGATATAACCTAATACAAATATTTCAGATATGGGTGAGATGATTCCTGTAAGACTTAGAATTAACTAAAATACGTGAGATATTTTCTACTTGGGCTGCTTTTAAGACAGTTTCTCTCATTCTACAATTAGAGGTTAAAAATTAGTTAGTTGACCTGTCATCACTCACACTTGAGTGTAAAACATTCAAGTACCTAGTTAAACTTTATTAGTTATGTTAGTGATTTTCGTAGTACAAGTTATGTATGTGGTTATAGAATGTTAGAATTGAACAAGATCATAAAGATCTTGACATCCCTTTGCCCTTACTTGTCAAATGTCTGAACTTTGTCTGAATTAACTCTCATGACTTCCTCCCTCTTCTGGGAGCCTGTTTCATCTTTGGAAAACCAACTGTGAATAACCACAAAATTAATTACCCTTACATGTGTATATTCATTTTACCTACTTACAGAGGGCTCATATGCCTTTCTTTTACTATCATCCTTTTGTCTTCTAATCTTCAACACTTCTTAGATACGATCATTACCTCTTAATGAATGAAAACAACAACACTCAAAGTTTAAGTTAGTTGCTCCAAATCATGCATCTAATAAATGGTAAAAACAACACTTGAAATCACATATTTTAACACTACTAAGATATAGAGAAAAATATCAAAATGCATAAAAGTTAAAACTATGAGTGGGTAGGTCAATGAGGAAGTTGGATAAAGACCTTTAAAAATGTGATTCAAGTCTAGAGTTGAGAAAGCTGGAACAGAAAATGAATCTATGAAATTTCCAAAGATTTGGTCTACTATTTCATTCAGATCCCACAGAGTGACAGATACAGCATTAACATCTAACACAGGAAATATATATTGAGTTTGGTCCATGCAAGTCACTATTTAGGGTGACAAGTGACACAAAGGTGTCCAAAGTGAAATCTTTATACCTAAAGAATATGCATTCTAGTAAGAGACACAAATTAAGAAGCTAAATTTCCTCATAAGGCATCTATCTATTCTTTTACCAATCTATTCATTCAACAAATATTAGGAATTTCTATGTGCCATCAAAACAGTTATGAATAAGACAAAGGTAATAAAATGATAAAGGAAGTATATTCTATAGGGTAGAGAGATGTCTTTCTACAGAGAAAAGCCACTTGGAAGATGTATGCTTCTGTAATAAACTTCATCCAAGAAAGGAAAATGATTGAGTCAAGTTGAGGATTCATAATAAAATGAAACTCCTATCCCCTAAAATTCTCATGCTGGGATTCTATGTTTCTAGAGGAGATAACTAAGTAGGCAACAATTATAACTATATCAGTAATTTTTCAAAATGTTGTTAAGAGAAAATATTAAAGCCTAGTATAATCAGAGAGGCAAAAACTATTACCTCTGGATGGAAAGCTAAGAAGTACATGGAGATTAAACTGTAAGTGAATCATTGGCCACTCCCCAATCAAATAAATGCCAAAATCCTGTAATTGCTGTGGAAATCATTGGTCCAGACACATGAAAGATATTTTACACTATCTGAAGTCTTTTATACCCTTAGGAAAAGGAATAACAACAGTGGTGGCAAAGAAATTAGTTTACAAACTGAACACTCAGGGTAATTCTATTACATATATGTGTTATATTTTTTCCTCGCCCTTCTAGCATGACATTATGTCCCCCCCCCAAAAAAAAAAGCTTTTATATTTCCTATAATCTCAGGAGGAGGCTATGCTTCATAGTAATGGTCCATGAAAATAAATCCTAGCTGGAATCTTCAACAAGTGCATAATCACAGCACAACATGACATATTCACATAGACGTCTGAAGCAAAATGGGAGTTCAAGGAGAAGGACATTCATGAGCTTTGTTTGTAAAGATGATTTTAGAGCCAAGGTTTTAAGTTTGGGTAAAATTTGACCAACCAAAACTGAGATGAAGTGAAGAATTATAGAAACCTATTCAAAACCTGTGAGCAAACAAGTTTGGGTCAAAAAGAGTAGGATTTGTTATGAAATGACTAAATAAGCTATTTTGGCTGGTGTATGGTACAAAAATAAGTAAACCATGGGAATAGGATTGTAAATTGTGCTAGAGCCAGAGCATGGAGAGAATCCAAGTAAAATGCTAAATACAGTGACTCGGTCCTTATTCAGTAGACACTGAAGTGTCATTGAAGGTACTAAGCAAGGAATAAATAAACTGTGCTTTGGGAAACAGCAAAATGTAGGGTAGATCAGAAGAAAACGAAGGAAGGGAAATGAGTAGGACAGCTGTAATGATGATTCTCAATCACCACTTTCCCTGTGACTGTTGGGTTTCTAAAGAATGTTCCAGATGGGACTGAGAAGAGAAACCGTAGCACTCAGCACATTGCCTGCTAAGCATAGTCCTTCATTCAGTCAACATTATTTCTTTAGTATTCAGTTCACTAGAGACAGGCCTGAAGTTCGAATTTCTTGTTTTCATTAATAATCTAACTTTGGGGTTTTTTTGTTCATTTTGGTGGTTTTATTAGCCAAGGTACCTATAAGAAATCCATTCCAGAAAATTTAGAAAATTCCTTCTTTTTTTTTTTTTTTTTTTTTTTTACTAATTAGGTTAGTTTCCCTTATACTCAGGACATTTGCACTGTATTTCTTTATAAAATATAAGTGCTTATTCTATTTAACCCTGAATATGGACAAATTTCTTTACATCCTTTATTAAGCTATCGCTGGGCTGAGTGCTTGGGTACAGCTGGACTGAGGAAAGATGAAGTCTTGGTCATCATCAATTTAGGATGTAAACAAAGACTACAAGATTTAGAACTGGAAGAGCAATTTGAGTAGAAGCAATTTGACAGTGCTTATAGCCATGTGCAATCTATATCCCAGTCTACTCTGTCATTTCAACAAAAAAAGCTTCAGTTCTATCTCCTTTTTCTCTAAATCTAGACTAATGTTCAGTTAGTACTAAAATATATCTGAATGTCCCCTGCCCCCATCCGACCAGCTCTTCCTGCCTGTCCAAAGAACTGTTGAGGCACCTCTGCCATCCAGCAAGTAAGGGCAAGCTTGGATTTCAGAAATCGGAGGGACCCTGCCTGTGTCCTACAGTCAACATCTGTGCTCTGTGCCCCAGCTGTTCAATTTGGGAAATATTTTGAATTATTACACCTGTCCTAAAGCAACTTTCTTTTCCCATGTAATTCCATTCCTTGCATCTAACCACACCATGGTCCACATTTACCGTGCACACTCTTTCTGGAATCTGGGTGCAAAGTGTTTTGCCTCTCACTTTTGCTTCTCACTAAATGGACTGTTACTTCAGGCTTTACCATAGGGCAACAGATGGGAGGCTGGTATTTCTTTAGGTACTTCTCTAGGGCTTGCAATTTAAAAAGAGGGAGAGGATTCTTACCTCCCAGCTTCAGTATGAAAACTGATCTCAGAGGATTCTGGTTGGCTCTGTCTGGATTAGGTGACAATCTTTGGACCACTCCTCTTAGCCAGAGGTATTGGATTTTGCAATTGTCTTTGCCTGAATCACACTCCTATCCTAATCAGGTGTCCATGTACTGCCCTTGGTAAGTCCCCCAAATCACAGTATTTGAGATGAGTAGATCCTAAGTGAGAGATCAGAGTTGGGGATGGGAGTGGGTATGCTTTTACCATAAAAAGAGGCAAAGGGTACCAGGATGAGAAAAATAATGAATGTACCCAGCACTAAACTTTCTACGCAAAATCAAAGGTTTATATTTTTGCTTACAAGAGTGTGGTCTAGTGCTCGCTGAGCATCTGGTGATTACAAATTTGTGTGCAAACTCGATACCTGACCTGAATGTTGGTTTTGTAGTAAAAGATTGCACAGGTGATGATCACAAGTTTTATGAACCTTCTTTTCAAAAAAATGTTATATATGAAGCTCTCTCCAAACAGATGAAGGATTTATTATTTCCTTTGAGGATATCATGAGCATCATGTTAGATACATATTTCTGGATTATGGACTGCATTTTCATTTCATTATTCCTTGAGCAAGTCAGCTCATGCCATTCAGTATTAACATCCATTGGCAGGTGGCAACACTTCTAAAGGGGGTGGGATAACCATCGGTGATGTTGCCAGGTCTCTTTTTGATTCTTACCTTTCAGTTTGACATCTTGGTTTGCATATTACAATGATGTGTGGGTCTGAAAAATGCCTTTTTTTTCTCTCCCCACTTATATAGACTCATCTTAGCAGTCACTTCCCTCTGTTGCAATTATTCTAAGGTCAGTGAGTTTCCAATTTCCTTAATTTCCAGAGGATCTTTGAACATCTTCAATTCCTTCTCAGTGCCTTCTCCCACCTCCACATTTTCAGAACCCCACACAATTCCTAGACCTGGTAGATATTTAGTAAATATGTATTTATTAGCTTTGACTTCTTGTTTTCAGGGAATAACCATACTATTTTCCTTATAAAACACAAAATGAAAAAAAAATAGAACATCAAAACCAAAACCTTTACCAACATAGTGCAAGCATCATTTGGAGGAAAACTGTTTTTGCATAAAATTGAAACTGTACCATGCAGCTTCTTTTGTAAGGGGACTTGGTGAAGGAACAGTGACATCAAGGAGTAATGTAAATCATCTTCCCTTTGATTTAGCACTTTCAATTTAATTAAGTAATGCACACAGTTTGAATAGAGATTTTCATTCAGTCCTTATCATTGCAATTTAAAAGGATTTTCTAACAACTGACCTTAAGACCATAAGATTATTTCAAAAACCTCGGGGTTTGTTTTTTTGTTTGTTTTTGTTTTGTTTTGTTTTGTTTTGAGTTTATCTCATGGAGGAAATAGAAAGTCATGGAAGAACGTGATTGGAATGCCAAGCAGGGAGAACATATGCTGGCTACAGTAAATGTGATATGATCATTTGTTCATTCAACAAACCTGTGCTGTCACACTGTAGAAGAAAGGGGGATCCAAACCATATTAATAGAAAACCTTTGAATAAATAGCCTTGAATTGGTAACATGTCTTCAGAAACTGCAAGGATGACCTGCTACAAGTCTTTCATTTTACAGATAAGGTCAGTGAAGTTCAAACAAGTTAACTGAATTACTGTAGGTAATTGCAAAGCTAAAACTAGAATCCAATTCTCTTAACCCATCTCATTATTCATTCTGTAGAAAATCACTTTTATATCTTAAATCTTTTTGTTCTTATTCAATCAATTGTGAGGAAATCCAAATCTCTTGTAAACTGACTGCTTAACCTCAAAATTACTTAAAAGTAATATCACGCTCACAGTTTCATAACGTTTTATGTCCCATACCCAACTCTCGCTCTAACCATCAAAATCTATGAATTCATGATATACTAAAATTATAGAATTTAACAGCTATATGAAATAATAAACTTTGACATTATGTGAGAGTTAAGAGGTGGAGGGAGGAGAGTGGAAGAAGGGAAGGAGAGAGTCTTTGAAGGGCAATAACGTAGGGCTCTCGCTGGGGATGCCCAAAGGCACTCTACCATACTTGGGAATAACCCCTCTCAGTGCCACCGCCTGTTCTGCTCAGTTACCTACTCATCCTACCCATTCACGGACCACCAAGGCCTCCCTCATTTCATATTCCATTACAGCTCTAACCTTGACCTTCAACTGGGTCACACAGAGCTTGGAAAAAAAAAAACTTACTAACCTTCAAAGTCACTGGTGAGCCTTCGTTTTTTAAAAAATTCCTCTGGGGCTATCCAGGCTTGGAAAAGCTTGGAAAAGATGGCCTTTCTTGAGTCAAGTGCCATACTTACTTGTATCCTTTAGTCCTCACAAAACCCTGAGGTAGGTATTATTATCTTTATCTCACATGTGCTGAAACTGAGTTCTGGGAAAGTTCAGTCAGCTGGACAAAGGTGCTGCTGGACTTTTCATCCATGGTGTTCTAGAGCTCCTAAGTTTAACTGTTGGCTACATTATATTTTTCCGGTGCTGTGATGAATGCAGGCTTGTGAGTTAGTCTCTGAAATACAAGGACCCTCACGGAGGGCTCATTCAGATAATTACATTTCTTTGTATCCCCACCACCCAGCATGGCGCCAGAGAGTTGTTGAACTTTTATTGAAAACTTTAAATATTGCACAGTTTGCAGCCAGGTAATACTAAGAAGTGTTCATTGGAAGTGGCAATGAGGTTTATTGACATCTTGATTAAAACTTGTTTCCATGGAGTTAATAAACTCTTTTGGGCGTGTTCTTCACCTTAGAAACAGTAAATATTAATGATTCATAAATATTGTCAGATGAATAAATTTCAATGGGTTGAGCAGTGAAGGAAGAAGTTCTTTTTTTTAATGAAACTTGTGTAAGAAAGAAAAGAGTTGAGTGGTGATGTGAGAGGATTACTAGAAAGAGGAATTTGTGGGAGAAAAGAAGATGTTATGTTTTTAGTTGGTTTGCTAGCTTTTTAGAGATGTTGCAAAAACAACATGTTGACTATGCTAAGTATAGCATATTAAAGACCCTGGTAGGGGGATTTCTTGGAGGAGATAGGCTGGGAAGTTTCCAAAGTGTTGTGAATTGGTGGGCAACATTTTTTGCCAGAGATCAGTCCAGAATGACTATTTCTCTTCAGTCTTATTTTTCAATTTCAAAAGCAAGTAGAACACACTATCCCCTTAGCAATGTTATCTGAAATAATTAACTAACTTCCTCTTATTTCTTTTTTTAATATTTTCTAAAAACATGAAATGTGAATTCAAACTAAAAGGATCAGTCCCATAACTTAAAGAACTAAGAAAACTTTGCTTCCATTTCAAAAGAAAGTCTTATGTGGGAAAATTCCTTAACTTTTTCTATTAAAAATAGAAACCTTTTCCATTAAAAATGCTGCCATGGAGAGAGGGAAGAAGGGAATTTTATACTTCTGGATCTGGAAGTATAGGGCAAGGATGTTTGTTGTTTCATCCTTACAACAACATGCTAAGTGGACAGGAGAAGCTGGCAGCTGGATAAGGAGATGGAACTGGGGATCCTACCCTCCGTGAGCAGCAAGATAGCAAAGCAGGAAGAAATGCACCCTCTTTCTTTCCTGCCTCTTCCATCTAATTCTCCAGTCACCCCACCCACTACCAGACTAGTGTTAGGAAAACACAAGGTTAGACCCTGACAGTCAAGAATAGGATGCAAGTGACCCTGTCAATGCTGAGAGGAAAGGACCAGGAAATCCCAAGGGCAATAGCGTGGAAGGACATGGAACTCCAAAAGCCACTCAGTCTTTTTGGGTGCCTGTTCCGGAGAGGTATTGTGTAAGAGGAATAGTTACCTAGAGAGTATTTATTGCCCTGATAGAGGTTGGTAGCAAAACATGTTAAAATCTGTAAATGAATGAGTATTAAATCATCAAGCAATTCCCATTTTTAATTGCCTGCTATTCATAAGACTACATGCTAGCCTCTGGAGAATTGAAAAAAAAAAAGCCGAAGTAACTGTCCTTCTCCTTATGGTTCAGTTGGAAAGATGACATAAGCATAATAACAACCAGTGAATTTAAAAGTCCCATGATATAAGCAATAACCTCTGCAGACGTTCAGAGAAAAGAAAGCTATGTGATGACTAGGCATACTTGGAGTGAAGAAGTCAGATTAAAATCACTGACCTTGATTATGACACTGTTAACATTTTAACAGCCTTGCTATGAAGTAGACTCAGGCACCAATGTAAGAGTGCTTCCAGGAACCTGCCCCTGAATTCCTTTAATGTCCTAAGGTGTCTGCGGGCAGTCTCAGCAAAGGAGTAGCTGTGGAAGTCCCTTGTAATAATCAATTGAATAACTCAAATAATCTCACTAGAAAACTTGCTTGCCTATATCCAAATTTAAAGTTACTGTGGTAACATAGAAATAAAACTAATTTTGTGTATTAAAAAGATAACCCTTTAGAAATTACAGAAATTGTATCCAACATCAAATTCACTTGAATTTTAAGGAAAAGACAGCTCTCCACTCCCAAAAAGCAAAAATAATGAGACAAGCTGGCATGTAGGAGTTTGCAAATAAGTACCTGAACACTCTGTAATTTTTCTGCATCATTTGATATCATTATCAGCTAAACCATTTTAAATTAAGAATAATATCTCTTTGACATTACATAATAGGGAGAAAACCACAAGTGGAAAATCCCTAGAAGCTGGCCAATCTCCCTAATCACATCTGGTGATTTTCTAGTCTGAAGGATTACTGCTTTGGGTTTTTTTTTTTTAATAAAGAAATTAATAAAATGAGGGCAGACTGGGTTTGCAAGGAAACTGGATTACTATTTTGCATATAGACTGTTAAGCAAGAGAAACTATATGGTTAAAAGAAGGGCCTTTTCTTTCTCAGTCAGATGTCTTGAGAGGAGATTGCTTCTAAAGGTGGAGCAATTTGGAAAACAGGCTCTTATAAACCCCAAGTGAGAGAATTTTTTATTTGTTCAGGTAAAGAGATGTCTCACTCCGGTCTGTGTTGGTCTATGTTCGTTTACAATGCTCTTCACAAGCAGTTATGAAGCTCTGAATAGCACCGAGGCCCAGGTGGCCAGGTGGCCAAGCAGCCTGGGCGAGGGCTTGTATCCGGGCATTCATTTTTCTCACACACACAGCTGCTACAGCTTTTCCAGAGCCATTGTGACTGGTCTCTGAGGGGCTCCTGAAGCCTCTCACAGTCAGCTACTCCCTCCGGCAGAGTAATTCAGTGCCTGAAGGAACACAATAGGCCAGTTGTAGCTTGAATTCCCTCAAGGGTAGAGGGAGGGCTTCTCTCCACTCAGCAGTTTTGGAGGGCACCTTGCCTGGACTCAAAGGCCGGAAGGAGAGCCCTGTGCATTCACTCACAGCCCAGCCATGCTCTCCAAATCAAGTAAACACCATAAACCATGTCATTAATCGGGCCTATAAAGAAAACCACTTGGGAGACTACTAAACCAGCGAAATATGTAAAGAAATAGCAAAGAAGGGATATAGTGAAGAAAATATGAGGACTTCACCAAAGGCAATTAGGTATTTTAAAACAAATCATGCAATTATTGCAGCAACTGTCCTGTTACAAATGTTCTGCTATATCTATTTTTATAAGTAACACCTTACTCCCTGATGCTTCTGGGAGACATGGAGTATTTCTAAATTTCCCTTGCCACATCCTCTATGGAAAGAGAGGGGATATCATATTGCCATGTTCATAAAGCTCAGGAAGGATTAATTTGGAGTCAGGACTCTCTCTATGAAATACCAACCCCATCCACACCAGTGGAATGTGTTAAAGCACAAAACACATACCCATTCTTAGAAAACTTAATCGTATTTCAGTGTGTTTGAGTTAAATATAATCAGTTCTATTAATCAAAGCTTCAGAAACATGAGCATAACACCTACTAGACACATACTGCACAAGTAGGCCCAGGTAAGTCACTATTCCTTCCTTGGTTTCTGAAAGGCATCAACAGAAGATGACTGTTTCAAGTCTCCAATTTATACTTGCAACTGGACTCTTTCCCCTGAAATGCAGCCTACAGGACCAAGCTGCCTATTTGATAGCTTACTTGGTTAGCAAAGAGCCTTATTGCCTCAGGCAGCCCAGAGGCCTCCTCAAGAGGCCTTCCTTTCTCCTACAATTAAATCCACTCTCCCACCCCCAGTGATCAGGAACACTCGGCCTCTAGTTTTCCCCTTACAGATTAAGTGTATTTGTTTATTTCACTGAAAAATATATCTTTTAAATAAATAAAATTATTCCTTTATCCATAACTAAGGAGGGCAGATCTTTGGGTGTCTATCTGACTAAAAACTGTATTCTCAGTGTGACACATAAATGGTCTTCACTGATGAATAATGACTGAATGAAAGTTAAAATGTTGAAAGCCATTAGATTATATTTTTAAACTTTAGTAGATATCAAATCTTTTATTTCTACTTCATAGAATTCTACTTCAAAGTTATTCTTGATAAAATAACTTCAAAGGTTAAATTGGGATCCCTAATTGGGGGGGGGGGTGTATTTCACTAGACTTTTTGGGTGTATGTTGGCCTACATTATTTGTTTGTTTACTTGGGCTTTTTGTTTGTTTTTGTTTTTAATTTGAATTTAAGTGTCCTTGAACAAGCACAAGCCCCTAATTTGCCACATTCCCCATCACTCCCTACTTGGGTACCCTGGTCATGAGACTTTATACATTTCCTGTTCCTGTCTCTGAAAGCATTCCATTTGCCAGAAGAAACTAGATCAATGTTTTGCTGAAACCAATAGATATAGATTTTACCACACAATAGTTTTCAGTGTGATTTTGGACAAATTACTAAGTTCTTTGGGTCTCTTCCAACTCTGAAATTTTCTATAAACATCTAGTGGTTGTGTTTGGATTTATGACAGACTTTGCTCAAGGTCATCTGAACTATTTCGGAGGCTTTAGCTGGATATCAAATGAAATGACAACTCCTTATGTGATTCTTAATCCTTATGATTGCTAATATTCAATAAATCATTTAAGTTTATAGATCATTTATATACTTTCACATAAGATATAATCTCTGTAAACCCTTGTCCTTTGATAATAGCAGTTTGTTTTTTTCTATAACCTAAAGAAATATTAGATTTAATCACATGGACATTTTTTCCATTATAAATTTAATAATTGTAAGATGATATTGCATGAGATTTATTCTAAATATACTGACCCATAAATATAAGATTTACATTTCACTATACCAAGATTCTTAATCATTCAGGCCATACAAATTCATTTGAAGATAAGTGTGTTCAAAATTCTATTCATAGTAATCCCAAAGTCAAATCAACTTGGCAAAAGAGACATTGAAAGTAAGCCAGAATAAAAAATTGACTTTAAAATGCAAGGTTGGAAACTAATCAGAAATGATTACCAAACTTCAAGTTCCAAATCCTCTGAATAAGAATAATAAAAAACATTTTCCATCTCTAGTGAAATTTAATACTTTTTAGATTGATCAAAAACACATTTGGTATCAACATTAGAAAGAGAGACTGTATTGTAGTCTCAAGCTTTTAGAGTTTCATTTAGACTTTCATAAATGAATCAAATAAACACTTTGAATATACCTACTAATGTTTATGGGACCCTATAGTGCAAGAAATACTGATGGAAACCTCCCAAATGTTCACATTAGGATAATAAACCAAAAAGATATTTTAAATGGCTATTGAAAAGAGTACATATGAATAAAGCAATTAAGTCACATATGTAACCAAAGAAAGAAATACGGTTTTAATTGAGATTCTTATAAACTTTAAAGAAATTATTCTTTAAAAAATGAAGACATTGTAAAAACAGGAAAAAATAAAACACTCATAACACTGAATACAACACTTTCTATTTTGCCTGTTGCTTTTTTTTTCATCTATAGATAGTAAATATATTTTTACATTTGTAGTTACAGTGATTGAACAATTTCTCATTTGGCTTTTCTTCATGTAATTATGTTCTGAAAATTTTCCATATTGTCACAGACACTTCACAATATTTATTTTTAGTGATGGCATACTATTCCATCAAATTGCTTAAACATTCTTTGACTATTGCAATTTTACTTCATTCTTAGCATATTTTTAAAAAATTTTAATTGTAGCATTACTCATTAAAATTCAGTACTGTGATTTTATTTCTTTATCCTTTTGGCATTACGCTAATGTCACTAATTGGTTAACTTTAAAGGGGTCCTCTGGAGTTTTAACGAGCATGAAAAAGACATACAAAATCAAAATAAATTTCAAACATTCGATGACCATCTAATGTTTGTTAAATCTGCCTGCTTGTGAAGGAGTAGGCTCTGGATTCAATATGTCTGGTTTCTGCCTTTGCTCAAGGCCAAGACTGTGTCTTAGGGACATTTACTTCTCTCTTTGCCAATTTTCTCACCATAAAATGAAATTAATCATAGTGCCCACCTTGTAAGACTATTCTAAGGATTAAACAAGATGATGCATGTCAGATGCTTAGGCTACTGCCCTTTTAATGTAAAGAGCTATATAAATATTATTCCTTCTAATATAAAAATAGCTTTATATTTTTTCTGTACTTTACAGGAAATTCATATTCAAGCAAGACAAATGGTAAATTTTAGAATTTTAAATACAAACTTGATGTATTTCTCAGCTAGAAGCAATTTCTATTGCAATTGAGTTTTTGTAATAGTGAAACACACTAATGCGTTTAGCAACAATTAGATCCTAAATAATGGGGTTAGCATTTTCTCTAATTAGAATAACTAGCAATCCACATTAGACATTGTGAATTAGCAATGTCTCAGGGTAATCATTTAGTAGGAGTAGAAGTAAACGAGTCACCACCTCCTGAACACTATGTACCAGGTAAAACACTTGAACAATGAAAAGCAATGTAAAGTCTTCACAACAAACTGGGAAGGAATATTATTACCCCTGTCTTATCAATGGGGAGACAGACTCCGCAAGACACAAAATGGAGAGCCCAAAGTACCCAGTCCTGGAAAGTGAGTGGTCAGCATTTGGATCATATTAAGGCTTGAAAGATCTGTTTGACAGACATATTTAGTCTGTTATGAGACTAAATTCTCCTTTCATGGTTTTTCATCCACCAATTTTCCCACCAAAGGACACCCCACTAGGCATCAGGTCAAATTTTTTTTCTCTTTTGCACCTTGTGTATAGGTTCGAAGATGGATCAAGAGCCCAATGGTCAGTGTGGACAAGCATCAGAGTCCCAGCCTGAAGTACGGGGGTCCCTCTATGGCGCATATGCCACCTGGGGAGCCCGACTTTCACTCTTCCTTGTGTCAGCTGTGCCTGGGAGATCACACTTTCCAAAGAGGAGCTCTCCCTCAGGAGAAGGAGTCCTGCTCGTGGGAAACTCAATCTGGATGTGAAGTAAGTTCATTTTCGCTATTGGGTCAATCTTCTGAAAGAACATTAGGCCCTGCTATGTTTGTTTGTTTGTATTGGTGCCATAGTATGCCAAAAGAAAATTTTTAATGCACATTTTAAGTTTCTGAGAAGATAGAGAATTGCACTTTGGCTCGTTCATTGTACTAATTTTTTAAAGATTTATTTATGCATACAAGAGCTGGGGTGTAGGCCAGAGATTGTGGTGGTGAGAGGATTCATCAGAGACAGAGCGGGGAGCAGAACAGGCGGATTGACTAAAGTACACTGCTGAGGGGAGCAGCAGGCGAGGCAGGAGAGATCTGCTGCGCCATGTGGGAATCTCCCTGGCTGGGGATCGAACTCTTGCTTCAGTGGCTGTGGATAGCTTCATAGGCTGAGAGTTTTTTAATAGACATTTTTCAGAACAGTTTTAGGTTCACGGCAAAAGTGAGAGGAAAGTATAAGGTTTCCCCATATACTCCCTGCTCCCCCCTGCACATGCAGAGTCTCCCCCATTATCAACATCCCCCTTCCAGAGTAAAATGTTTTAACTGATGAACCTGCATTGACATAACATCACCTGAAGTCCACAGCTTATGTCAGATTACTCTGGTTGTTTCATGTGCAATGATTTTGGACAACTTAGAATGGCATTTGTCCATCATTAGAGTATGAAACAAAATAGTCTCACTATTAAAAGTCTTCTGTGCTATGCCAATTTATCCCTCCTGACCCCTGGGCCCTGGCAACCACTGATTTTTTTTTTTTTTCCGTTTCCATAGTTTTGCCTTTTTCAGATGCCATATAGTTGGAATCATATAGCACATAGTCCTAGTTTTTTTATGCTGCTCCATGAGGGACATAGCAATGATTTGATCAAGTAGAAATTCCTCGTAAGTTGTCTGATCACACAGAAATCAATTTTTGCATGTTTCAAGAAATATATCATAATAGTGATCTATAGTTTTATAGCTTCCACTAAAATAATTACAACATGATCTGACCCATAAGAGAGCATTATATCACCTTTTACTATTTTCTCCAAATTTACCCATATTTTATTGATTTATTTTTCCCTTCTACTCCAAAATTTTGTGTATTTTTTTAATTTTGTTAACCCAAGAAAGACGAATAACTGACTGATCTTACAGGTTCTAAAATTTCAAAAATATCAAGTCGTGTTTTTAATTTATAAGTCAATTAGGCATTTATTTTGACGTTTTAGACCATTGGATTAGCTTATTTTTGTTAACATCTTACTGACATAGACACATTAAAAAGATAGAGCATGTTACTACAAGTGCAATTAATTGTAATTTATCTTTCAATGTTATTTTAAATCAGAGCTTCATAAAATGATAAAGTAACTCCCCCCTTTTAAAATATGGTGTTTTCCAGAGAAAAAGAAAACATTTTCTTGCTAAAAAATGAAATACACTTGAATCTGATTTCCTTTTACCTTGAAATATGCAGTGTCACAATCATGAAAAAGTAGTATCTACCTGTCTATTTTCTAGGGTTACTGGAATGATCAAATGAGATAATACATATGAAATATTTCATAATCTATAAAGCACCAGGCAAACATAAGTCACTATGACTTATACTTGGTTATCTACATATTAGCTAAGCCTGTGACTCTGTAACACTAAGTTAGACTTCCATGACTAGATTAGCACTTTGCTGATCCTCAAACATTTGTTGTGGAGCATTTATTGTTTAGCGAGACACTGGCTCAAATCCAGGCAGGTCATAAAAAGCAATAAATAGATTCTAAATGCAAGGATTAGAAAACTGTTTCTGTAAAGGGCCAGGCAGTAAATATTTTAGGCTTTGCAGACCATACAGTCTCTATCACTTCATTCCTCTGTGCACTCATAGGGAAAGTAGCCATAGATAATATACAAATGAATGAGCCTCACTGTGTTAGAAAAAAAAAACTTATTTACAGAATCTTGTGGCTGGTCCTCCAGCCATAGTTTGCAGACTCTTGGGGTCTAAAAGAAATTACCAACTCCTTAGATTCTAAAGAACTATTCATGATTTAGAGCAGAGAGAAAGGGAGTTATAGAAATCCTATACAGAGCACAAAATGCCTTAGGAGTAAATATTTACTGGAGAGCCTACTATATGCCCCATTTATTTGGAGCTAGGGATAGATTAATGAGTAATGGAATTCCATACAAAAGGAAACAATAACAGTTCGAAAGAATTTAAAGCAACATTGTGAGTCATCCTTTTACTTTATCTGAGATAATAGTGAATCATTCTCCAACTTACAATGGTACCTGGTTTTGACTTTACTGGGTTTTTTCTTAAGGTCACCAAAATCAAGAAGATACTTAGAATAATTTCAAAACAAATCTACATTTTGTATTCCAATAGGCCTTAAACCAGGACATAGTTCCTTGACAAGGCACCTCTGTCCTTCTAGGAAATAGAGTATGTGATGAGAAGATGGAAATGTTGTTAGAGGCAGACATCTCTAACAAGTAAGGACCCCAGGTTTTTCCCCTGACAATTCCTGATGTGGATTCTTTTAGGCAAGTGATAAATTCCTCCTTCCCACTCAATGTTCTCTCCTGTAAAAACGGAGATCATTCATGCTTGTCATTGAGTTCCTTTCCAGAAGTTTTTTATAGTAATTTGAAGTTGAGATGGGATTTTAGAAATCTTTTGTAAATGTAAACTTACAAATGTGTGCTAGAGTCAGGCAACTCACTTTGTGGTACCAGAACTTTCACAAGGTCAATATAAGAACTTGAGCAAGTCACAAAACCTCTTAAACATCATATGATGGGTCTAACTTAATTAACTTTAAACTTTTTTGATCTGAGATCCTACACTTGGAATTTGATGACCTGTAAATGAAAACAAACTCTATATTTGATGTGTAAAGATAAAACAGAAAATGAGGTGAGAATGTTTTAAATAAAATAAGAAAGCAAATAAAGTACAAGCCCTTTATGAATAATATGGGGTTTTTTTCCCTGATTTTAAAAATAGTACATTTTAAATGCTACTTTTAATGGCCAAAACACACTAAGAGTTATACTGCAGTTAGTTTGTGCCAGACTTTGCAAATAGTCTAGTTAGTAGTGGCCTTTAGACATGCTTTTCCCATGGAAGAATCTGATATGAATATATAGCCTAGAAGTCACCCAGAAGAATAACCATATTATGTTACTAGCTTGCTGTTTAAAATGGACTGTTTAGAAATTAAACAGACACTTCTGGGATGTGATAAGAAAAATGGTAATAGTCTTACTGAATAATATTTGCTAGCTGAACTCAGTTGCAGCATTTCAGACCAAAGCCAAATTCTAGGCCATAAAGAAATGGAAACCAAGTATTTTTTTCAATGGGTGCATGCTGACTAAACATATTCACAAACTCTATTCTGCCCCATATCTCTCATAGCACCTTCAATATTAAGATCAATCAAAGTGGAAGGAAAAGAAAGGTGTGTTTTGCAGGTGCAATAGAGAATGCCATCCAGAAAGAAGGAAAGCATAGGATTGGATCAACCTGAACATATAAGGCCATCTGTCCTTCCTTTCTTAATGACAGCAAAAAACACATGTATACACATACATGCATTTTAATTTATAATAGTGCTAGAAAACAAGGTATGCCATTGTATGGTTAAGGAATGATAAAGGATCTTTGAAAAAGATAGCATTATGAAGTTCATGAAGAAAACATAATTTTAAATGATCACATCAAAGAATTGCTACAACAAATAGAAATACTGCAAGTTTATGTACTCAAAACAAGCCAGTAAATTAGAAAATTAAAAAAGAAATAGAAAATAAAGGTATTCCAGACAAAGTCTAACAAAAGGATAGTGGTTTATTTATTACATTTTTATTTCACCACTTTTATTTCACCACGGCACTTGGATCTGCACAAACTCTGATTTATTTCTTTAAAGCATGTTTGCAAAGCACAGTCTTTTTTGAGGACCAGGGATTCTCTGTAGCCAGTTGGGCTATGAAAGTCACCCTGTCAACCTGCCTCCCAGGGGAGCAGACACCTTTAGTCACTTCTGATTATCTAAGCTTCCTCTGGAGGAAGAAGGTGAAGAGGTTGGGTTTTGTTTTCTAGAATAAATCCCATGTTAATGTTCTCCCTCTTACCAGCAATGGGGTATACAAGACAGGCCCCAAGTGCCAAAATCCCCTTCAAGAAAAAATGTTAAGAATATCAACCCAGGGGACAAATCCATTTGTGTTTTCAGAGAATAGTGGCCCAGGGTTGAGTATCAGAAAATTTGCTGAAGAATTAGAAGGTGATTTAGGCCAGTTCAAGGAGTGGCTATAATTTTCCATAACTGGTCTTGAATATGTTCTATTCATGTGATTTGTTTCAAAAAGATATCTGAAAGTTATTATTATCAGATATTTTTCCTACATATTTTATCTCTTTGTATTTAGACATTCCTTTAAATGATATCTTAAATTTTAATCCACTAGTGGTAAATATGACCATAATCTTAAAAATGTATGATTCTCCTCCACAATTTCCGTAAACAAGAAAACATTATATTTCTGAGAGTTCTGTTTATATTTAGAGAGCATTAGTTCTGTGTTCCCCTAAGTCCAGTGGGGAAATGTATGATATTGGTTTGTTGTTGTTTTTTTTTTTTTTTAACTTGAAAGGAGAGTAGTTTTAGCAATATAAATTTTAGACAGAGTAGAATATATGATGATATATTTAAAAGGAATAAAGAAATATTTTACATTGACAGAAAATATCTGCTAAGAATATAAAACATTCATAAACCTTTAAGCCCTTAATAACATACCAAGGAAATATTTAAAGTCATAACAATAAAAACACAAAGAAATATGGGCAAATTTATGTAATAAAGGGAAATTTCTATTGTACTTCTCCAGAAATCACCAACTCAAGAAGACTGAAAATATGTTCAGATCAAGGATTTCAATAAAGCAGTCAGATGTGATTGATGTAATTTGAATCTTAATAAAAAATACATTTTAAGCATACATGGAACAATTAAAATCTAATTCTGATCAAGAATTAGATCATGAATTATATTTTATCAAATTCTAAGAAGCAGAAATCATACAGGCCACAAACTGATTACAATTTGATAAAATTAGAAACTAACAACAATGAGAGTCAACCACCATCCTCAGCCAATTCATCTACCTGGAATTCACAAACACTCTTCCTAATAACTCTGGACTTACATGGAAATTAAAAAATTTTTACAACTATTTTAAATGTTTACAATACTATTTTAAATGTTTACAATACCACCAGGGAAAGGCAAGTGGAAACAATGAAATTCCTTTTGTTCTTAATCAAAATGGTAAACTCAGGGAATTATCAATTATGACATATCCATAATACGGTCTACTACATAGCAGTTAAAATCATATCTGTGTGTGTGCATGCGTAAATGCAAATAAAAAGATCTGGAAGTGTAGATATCGAACCAAAATGGTGATTACTACCTTCCAGGAATTAGAATTGAGAGATGATGAGATGAGGCAGAAGAGTCAAGAAAGTCTTAGCTTTGGCCATATTGATTGAATTTTCAAAACCATAGTAATCTATCACCTGCGGGTTTTAGGAAAATACCGTGCTTATTTATAACTCAGTCCTGCTGGTAGAAAGTCAGGCGCTATCACAGATGCTTCACGCCATGAGACTATTCCATCATTACAAAGACAGACATGAAGGAAATTGAAAAACACACAATACTTATGCTCCCACAGAATTTTTCTTTTTCTCCTGTCAGTTGTTTTGTCCTACCCTATGTAATGTTTGTTTGTATGTGTCTATTTTTTAAGCTCCTTGTTATCATTCAGTCTAACATGTTCATTTTCCCTTCTCCTCCTAAGGCCTTGTATATTAGGCATATTAATATGCTCTTTTATCCCCCTTTGTCTTTACCAGCTGAAATTAAAATTTTCATGCAATCTTTTTTAACATGAAAAGGCAAGACTAACACAAAACCCTGCAGCCTAGGGTGGCCATAAATCACATGCATTCCAGAAGCACTGCATGCCAAGGACTCACAACTGATTCTCATTAAGTTTGCCCACTCATATGGGATAGATTTGGCTGAATGAGGATTTCCTCAGAATTCTCTGCCTGTCTTTCAGTTGAAGGCAACTCAAAATGTGCTTAGTCAGCAACCAAAGCTGGAGCCACTTTATAGCCAGCGCACTCTGTGCTATTTTTAAGTACTCGTGAAGTCAGGTCTCTGGAAGAAGTCTTCACACTGGGAAAAGTTATTAACCATTTAGTACAAATAGAATTAACATTGACATCATCTTTGATATGATTGTTATATACAAGGTCACAGACTCCTCTTCTTCCGCAGTAAGTCACCACAGACAATAGTAAACGGCGCTTTTAATGAAGGTTGGTGTCATAGAGTTCTGGAAGGCAGTCTGACCCGCGTGACACGCCAGCTATCAGACCCCTTCCCTTCATCTAGTCTACCAAGGCCCAAGGAGGTGCTGTATATTTCTTCTCAAAAGTATTGAGCTGTTTCTTTAAAGCCGAAGCAGCTCAGAGTTAAGTGGTCAGCTGAGGAATAGTTTCCACACTACTTTACTTTCATAGTCTTGCGTTATTCTGATCTTTCTTAAGAAAAGACTATAAAAAATATACCTAAATCAACCAGATGGCTTTATAGATGTCTGGATTCTTTCAATTTACATAGTAAAAGTGAACTTTTATGAAAAAGGCTCATAGAAAATAAAATGGTGCTTCAAATAGTCCTCTTCCGCTAGTTCCCTTGGCATGAACTTTTAGGGTCTGAAGGGGATGCCTGAGCTTGTCACCCACAATAGCGCTTGCTCAGCACCGACTTTCAGTCCTTGTGGTCCAGGAAAAGGCACTCACCACTTGAAACAAAAGACTAGACTACCAAGGGAGGGACACGGAAAAGTGCATTTTCTTTTGCTCCATCTACTCAGAACGTGACTGAAGGAACAGTATGCCATCTAGAACCAAAATCCTGGGTTCCCTACCCAGCTCTGCCACTGGGACTCCCATGACCTCCCACATGCTGTTTGAAGTCCTGAGGCTTACCTGCAACTATAGAAGCCCGCTTTATCCGGCTGATGAGGGCGGGGAGCAAGTGAGGGAGCACATGTGGAAGCTCCTAAATCAAAGCCGCGAGCCACACCTGGATATTATTAGTTGGCAAGTTCACCTAAGAGAAATAAAAGTTGAAAAGACTTTAAAGCAAGTTAATTAGTCCTAAACAAACATTCATCATAATTCTAAGCTTTCCTAATTAAAATACTACTAATAATAATAATAATACTTGAAAAGTAATGTCTTGAGAAACATCAAAAATGATTTAATAAGTTGCCCTCTTAGGATAATGAAAATTTCTATTATTACTTGTAGCGGCAGCAGGAAGACATCAGGAGCAGGTTCGCTAAGGAGACAGGTCTAAAGGGAAGGGAGGAGTTCTGGAGCCCTCGGTGGCGTTTTAGACTTTTCCTTGTCTCTTGCAGAGAGGCAACCAGGTATAGGCTGGCAACAGGGCCGGGGGCGGGGAGGCCTGCCTCCGGGGCCCCTGGCGAATCTTCACTTTCTTGGGCTCTCTGGTGACATCTCATGGCCTCTGCTGCACCCCAAACGGAAGGTCCTCTGTTTCAAGCTCTGCACTCTGCTGCTGCTTCTGCTGCTGCTTATAAGCCCAGTCTCTGGCCCAGGTGTGCTTTTCCATGCAGGCCCACACCCCCCTCCAGGTGCACGCCATCAGGCATGCGTGTAGGTCTCAGAGGTCCATCATTGTGGGGAGGGTGGAAAAACCTGACAATTCTCACTTACCCTACATTACTGTTGTCATCATTTATCTGAATATTATATTTACTACTGAGGCAGACTTGGCAAAAAGGTAGTTTACCTAAAATAAAGTAAAAAAGCAGTATTTTTTAAAGAAAAATGTTTATTTCAGGCAGAGATAGATGGAATAGAAGAATGCTACAGATTTCCTTTTGTAGTTTTCAATACTTTTGTTTTATGGTAATCTGAAATGCCCTCAGTAACTTTCAAATCAAATAATTGTCTTAGAATCTAAGGAAAGATTACCTTCCTGTCGCTCCTGCTAAGAGCTGTTGGTTAGAAAATTTTTTTTTAATTTTCTTAAAAATCTTATTTTTAAGATTCACTTCTCTTTATATATATCTACCTGCCCCCTGACTTTATCCAAGATTTCCAAGAACTATGCAGGAATTATTATAACAACATTATTGAGACTTTTAAAAAATATTCCATTTCCATTCCATTTCCATACCAACTCTATTTATTATTTCATGTGTTCCTTTAACTTGTTCCCATGGATACTTATTTTGATCATGATTATTGTCATAGTATGTATGTGATGGTGAAGCTGTTTTATAACTTAACATTTATTGGAAACATTTGTATGTTGTAACATAAATGTAATGATTATCATTATGGCTAACTTGCATCAAATTGAGACCATTTTATGTAACATATACGTATTGTTAACCATTTCATTTTATTCTTTTTTTGGATAAGCTGCAAATGATTTTCCTTAATTTTAATAAGCTTAGGATAAATGAAGCCTTAGTAGAAATTTCTACTACTAGCGTAGAGTTTGAAGATAATTATGGTTCTTATTAAAATACTTTGGAGACCAGTTTAGAAAGTTAAATCAATAAAAATGCCACCAGCCTCATATGAATAAACTTACTCCACGAGCACTTCATCCCTTAAAGGCAGTAGCATTTAATTTAATTAAATGAGACTTCATTGATGTTATATGTATTTCTTTGATTACCAAAAAAAGTGAAGGAATTTTTTTTCATTTTTCAAGTTATTACTTTTAATTTCTCATGAGAATTGTTTCACTTTATCCTTCTTTACCTCTTGGAAGTGTGTATTTATTTTCATCAACTTAAATGAATTATTTTTGCATCAATTTAAACTGTCTTTCAATCCAATCTGTGGCAGGTTTTGTTTTTTTTTTTTTTTTTTTTTTTTTTTTTTTTTTTTTTTTTTTTTTTTTTTTTTTTTTTTTTTTTTTTTTTTTTTTTTTTTTGCATTCTGACCCTTGATTATTATTACATTCACAAAAATGAGCCAGGTCTGCTTCTTGTACCATTAGGAAGGAAATATCTATGTTAGCATAAAGCTACAATGAGCATATTTTCTTTCCCCCTAAAAGTCACAGACCAAGGCCTTGCTGGCACTGAAGGGCCACATGTGCAAGAAAGCCAAGTCCTGGTGGAGTATAAGCACCTTTCTTTTTGTGCCATGTACACATGACAGATTAATAACCAGCAGGCTGGGTCCTCCTCTTCCAGGAAGACTTCCCTATTTCCAGTTCTGTTTTCCACAGCTTGGAGAGCCAGGAGCCCATTTCTATCTCTTCCAAGGTGAGAACTGAGAACCTGGAGGGGAGTTCTACCATGTTCCAGGGAGGTGACAGCATGGACTCCAAGACACCCTCCACCCCCTTTCCATACTACCAAATGATCGCTTCACACACTATGTGGCACGTGTTTTTATTATATATGGAGACATGGTTGAAGTAGGACTTTGGGTTAAAACCAGGTGATGCCTGCACTCAGCTCACTTCATTTTTATTGCCTAAGGCATTCCCACCAGTATACCTCTTTCCCAGGGACTAAGTCTGGAAAGGGCTAAAGTAATCCATCCAAGCTATTTAGGACATAAAATATTCTGAGAAAATAACTCCCTGCCCTCTCCTGGAAACCTCTAGCCAGTGGTTACACTTACCATTGGGTTGGAGCTCATATCATTGGCTCTTATTGTATGTAACCAAATCCTTCCCACTTCTAATGAAACATATTCCTTTTAGTAAAATATTTCCCAGAAACCATATGGCTATATTCCACTAAAATAATATCCTTAGTAGTTTCAAGACTTTGAAAAAATTTAAAGATTTTTTGCAGACTACTAAAAATCTACAAATAAGAGCAG
Source organism: Scalopus aquaticus (assembly GCA_004024925.1). Taxonomy (NCBI): domain Eukaryota; kingdom Metazoa; phylum Chordata; class Mammalia; order Eulipotyphla; family Talpidae; genus Scalopus; species Scalopus aquaticus. The sequence goes on from PVIJ01014858.1 coordinate 31,847, forward strand.
AATTTAAGGGATTAAAGCAAAATGTAATTGTATGCCATTTGAATTTTTGCTGTGAATTTTTGCTATGGATTTTTGCTACTCTCTTTTTTTCTCACTTTATGATTATATATTTCTTCTGGGATTGCTTATTGAAACAATAAAATTTAACTTACTAAATAGCATCCCCATAGTGTAAAGTACTTTCTAAAAAATAAAGTTTAACAAAAATGTAAAGAATTTTGGGAAAAAATTAAACAATCATTTCTTTAAACAATTCTTAAACAATTTTAAAATGTGTCTTTGTGGACCTGAAAATTCTTTTTATAAAACTTCTTAAAAAAGAAATTATACTGATGAATATCACCTTGATATTTCCTATTCACATAAAGTAAATTGCTTCTCATTCATTCTGCTTACACACAGAGCCTTGGGTAAACACTTAAATGTGCTGAGACACACATTTGTCTATGGTGTTCAGGATAAATAAATCATACTGTTTTCACTTGTCACTGATGTTAGATCGCCTTGTCTTTGTGAGCTAGTAAATAAGTCAATCTATTTCTAGCAAAATTATAGTAAAGCTCAATTTGGGTGACATCCTCCCTTGAAAGAACCATCACTCCTAGCAAAAGTACACCAATATTATTGAAGTAATTCAGCTTTATTCAATAAGAAGACTAAACTTTTCCTATTGACCTTGAGTAGCAAACATTGATATAAGAACTCCCGAAACTCCCTTTGAAGTCAAGCCAAACTCCAAAGCATGCCATTTATAATTTTAGTTTACCTTTCCAGTTTCACAGGCTTGTGTGTATAACTACAGAATTCTATTTTCAATTCACTGTTCTTAACTCTGGTAGGCAGTTTTCCTTTCTTTTCAAAATGATTTTTAAATGACCATTTCAGGGGATTCACCTAGGTTTCCACTTGAGGAAAAATATGTGAACTCAACACGTCTACCCGGGTTAGGCAGGTATCAGACAGGTGACTCCCTAGTTAACACAGGGAACAGGGGTACTCTTCATAAATTGGAAAACCATAAATGCAGTTACTTGGTGGTGCAAAAGAAGAAAAGGAAAGGAAAGGAAAAAAGAAAAGGAAAGAAAGTGGAAGGGGAGGGAAGAAGTGGGGAGGGCAACAAAGAAAAGAAAAGAAATGAATGGCTATCAAATTTCTCTTCTTGACTAGAATTACATGCATCAGCAGCACTGAGTTATTTTTCAAACAAGCAATCTGATACCTATTTTTCAGATAGTGGCCACCTATGGAAAATTATGAAAGGGACCCCAGAATGCTATCAATAGATCCCCCTTCAGCCCAAGATGGAGCTTTGGCGTATATTAATTGAGTATCTATTTTCAGTCAGGTAGTAAGTACCCCATACACTATTTCCGGAAAAGGGGGAATTCCTGACAAGTACTAGGTGGTTTTTAATACACCTAGGTATCTGCTACCATGGGGGAAGGTTTAGATTGTGCATAAGAGGGGCCTATAACCCACTACTTCCGGGCGGAGTGGGGGAGTCAATGAAGCCTTCACAGTACATGAGAAATCTAAACTAAGACATGAAGTGCTATCAGTCCTTTATTGGTTGTATTGTGTACAAAGTTTTCTCCCAATTAGTAGGGTGTCTGTTTGTTTTGGTTAGTGTCTCTTTTGCAGTACAGAAGTTTGATGTAATCCCAGCTGTTTATCTTTTCCTTCACTTCCTCCACTTTGGGGGATGTGTCTTTAAAGATTTTGCTGAGATAAGGGCTCAAAAGCGGGGAGAAAAGAGCACAAGGGACTATGGTGATGGTTCACGGGTGAATTGGTGGTGGGAAACCACCACCAATGGGGAATACACAATAATGTAAAAGACATAAATAATAATAACAATTTAAAAAATACTGAAAAAAAAAAAAGAAGTGAAGTGCCGGTCTCCCTGGTTAAGTCACAGCCTATGAAGCTATCAAGAGCCATGGAAGCACAAGTTCAACCCCCAGCCAGGGAGCTTCCCACATGGCGCAGCAGACCTCTCCTGCCTCGCCTGCTGCTCCCCTCAGCAGTGTACTTCAGTAGATCCATCTGTTCTGCTCCCCACTCTGTCTCTGGTGAATCCTCTCACCCTCCCACACTTCTGGCCTATATCCCAGCTTGTATAAATAAATAAATCTTAAAAAAAAAAAAAGAAGTGCACAGGCAGATGGAATAAATAACCAAAGTCCTGGAGGACTAAAGTAACAGTAAATTTCGACCAAGGAATATGAAGTTGAACTGAGAAACAAGAGTTCATATCATGAAGATCTTTCACAAGATATTTAAAACAGCTTATATACCCTATTCTCAGGAAACAAAGATCCATTTAAAGTTTTTAGTCACAACAGTGTTATCATTAGTCATAATAATGCGTGGGAGTGAATCAAATTCAAGCAATTCTTTCATTGGCTATTTATGGTTTGGGGATTAACGTTTATGGCTCTGACACTAAATGTGATTGAGATTTAGTACAATAAACTCAATTCTTGTTTTGCAAAGAGAAACAGGTATTCTAGATTCGGAAAAGGGCAATATTAACCAAAGAGCTGAAATGTGAAAAAGTGATTAGAAAGAGGAGTCTGAAACAATGAACAGACTTAGTCATTTGTCAAGTTTGTCATTATTTAATGATTGAAGAGAAAGGGTAAAATTAAGATGTAGAAGAATTGAAAAGCTTGAAAGAAGATAGTAATTCCAGGGAGGAGACAAAGAAAGAGAGAGGAAACACCAAGTGTCATAGAAATGGTTACAGGCATTCCCCATTTTGTTTGACTTGAGACACCTGTCTCTTGGAGAGGCAGCGCCTGCCTGGGTCCCAGTCAGGAAGTGTGCTCTGCTAAGGTCACTGTAAATGAGTAAGCAGAAGCTGCAAAAGGTGGAGGGGAACAGATGTTTCTAAGATGCCTCTGAATGTGTGTCATCAGTCTTTGTATGGGCGATGATATTATTGACATTGTATCAGTGCTGAGAGTTGGGGGTTGGTCCTAGATTAAAGACTGATTTGTTCTCATCTGTTTATTCTCTCTTACCTAATCTCACTGAATACTGAGAAGGAATTCTCAATAGACTTGGAGGATCAATCTAACCGACTTTCTCTGTGCTTGAACAAGGGCATTGGTCTTTTAGCACAATACCAGTATCAACTACACTAATCAGACCCATGGCCAGTCATACACACAACATTTAAAAAAAAAAAACCCACAGAATTTGAATGAGTATTTTTTCAATGCTATTTAACCAGTGATCAATGCAAAAGTTCCAATTTTTTCCATAATAAAAATCATAACAGCTGTGAGAACTAGGCTGTTTACCAAAGATGCAAGCAGAAGTCACAAGGCTTTATTTCATGAATTAAGTCTAAAAGCTGTATGTACTTTCACAACGTCTCCTAATGGAATGGTAATGGTAATGGTTATTACGGATGATAATATTTATTTAGACAAGTCAGAAATATCAAGTGTGAAAGATGTTTAAAGCAAAAATGGCATAGACTATTGCCCAAATGCCCAAATGAAATTACTTATAATTTCAGCGAATGACATAAATTTTTGGACAGAGTTGGCTCTGGCTTTCATATCATAGTAAGGACAGCCTATAAATCATTGCCATGACTCATGGGTCTCAGGTATGGTGCATCTGAAATCTAGCACCTGCTTTCCTGATCAGGCTAGCTACACTCATGTCCAAACACAGTAACCATATTATTAATCCTTTAGTATTGAGAGGATGAGAAAGTTTACACTAAAAGAGTTCATTTCCACCTCATGTCTATACCATGCATTTAATCCAGAAAAAATAGGATTATTTCTTTTTTGTAGAGCATTGCAGAGGTGAATGCTATTTTGGGTTCTGTGTTTGAGATTTGGGGTCAGCCATATATAGGTAAACTTTACAAAAGACCCCAGCAGGTGTGACTTTGAATGGAGGCCATGTGAAAAGTGGCAGAATGCTACACTGACTCACTTTGGGGAAATACAGCTTTGTACTTGCCGCACAGGATGTTTAATCAAAAAAGGGATTTTCCCCTCTGCTTTGGAACACATTGCTTCCTTCCCCTTCCTTAACTCTACATACAAAAATGCACTCAAACAGTGAGCAAATTGCCCTTTCATGGGTGACTGCATTGGGAGTAAAGCCAGTAAAAGGACCAGGGGGAAGGAGTTTGAGCACTGTGAAGACAAGACCCCAGAGCATGCTGGGTAGCCCATCACATTTCTGGGCAAGATACTTGATGTTACTCAATATTTTTTAAATATTTTTTAAATACATAAAATGTATACACATATATGTATGTATATGTATGTGTGTGAGTGTGTGTGTGTATATATATAAATTTTTTTACAAAATTACCAGCCCACAAATGTATCCACATTGACCAAGATTTGATGTTAGATATCTATTCAAAGGCCAGTTCTCACATTCACCAGCTCTATCCTTGAGTTTCCTTATCTATAAAATGGAAAATAATACAAACTAAATAGGGTTGTGAGGTTTAAATTAGAATTTTTCTCTCTTTCCATCCTCACCAAACCCACTCCAATTTCGCAAACCCTAAAACAAATTAAACAGGTCTACACAAAGAACACTATTCGGTGATTCTGAGTCATGTGTAATGTGCCCAACCAGCTACTTCTCTTTACCTTGTTGTATGTGTCATTGGGTACTGCACTTCTTAATCATAAACCTACATCCTGTATCTTTTCTTTTAAAAAAGGATATTAAAAAAATAGATATCTTAAGAAAAATAAATTTAAAAAGATTTCTTTTTTAAAAGATATCAAAAAGAGAATTAAAAGAGGTTGCTGGGCCTCCCTGGTGGCTCAGCGGTTAAGCGCTGTGCTGTGGAGCTGTCGGCAGCAGCAATGCGAGTTCGACGCCCAGCCAGGGAGAATCCCACATGGTGCGGCAGACCTCCCCTGCCTAACCCGCTGCTCCCCTCAGCAGTGTATTTCTGATCTGCCTGTTCTGCTCCCCACTCTGTCTCTGGTGAACCCTCTCGCCGCCCCACGCCTCTGGCCTGTACCCCCGCTTGTATGTATAAATAAATAAATCTTTAAAAAAAAAAAAAGAGGTTGCAAAGCAAGTACATTATTAAATGAGCTTGTGTTAGTGTAACTTTTGTAGAACAAGTAAGCTTTTTACTAGTCATGTTACTATGGTAAACTTATTTCTAGTCTCAGTTGTTGGGTCTCATTTCCTAATCTCTTGAGTTAAAACACTGAGAAAACTTGAGTAAAACTCTTTTGAGTTTGCCTTTCTCTAGGGCAAAATTTTTAGGATTCCAGATATAACCCATTCTGAAGGTTATATTTCCTCTGAATACTTATTATTGACAAAACCACACAGATTATTTGCCCAATCCAAGTGGGAACCTGGAATATTCACCCACTGAGCAGTAGTTCCTGCTGGAAGAGATTTTTCTATATAATTTCAAGAAATGCAATAAAAGAAGGTGTATGTTTATCTTTAATTCCAGGAGATTATTGCTGCCTTGACTAAACTATTAATACCTAAAACATAAATAATATAAGTTCTTGAGTTTTTCATTGGTTAGTCATTAATATGTTAAAGATATATTCTTTATTATTCTCATATTAATCTATCGTATTGGTTCTACATTTTCTATTTCTGATGGCAAGAGATAAATAGGAAAATGAATCAATCCCAATACTTAAGTGTTTTTCATTTTGTAAGAAATGAGAATCTTTCAATTTTTTTTTTATGAATTGAGATACCTGTTCAGACTGTTAGCATATCAATCCAGTTCATGCTTGACCATACATTACTGTTTCGAAGATAAACAAATAAAATTCTATGTGTTCATAGTGTCACAATACAATATTGTACGAATCTCACATGTTTGGAACAGCTTCACCACTCTGGTCCAGACCACCCATCTCTCTTGCTCTCATTTCTTATTTCAAAGTTTATTTTATTTTACTATAGTATTGTATTTTTTATTGAAGTAATGTTGATTTACAACACTGTATTTGATTCAGAGATATAGGTTCACACCTCTTAGGCTATATGTTACTCCACCATCAAGGCTTCCATAGTCCTCCTCCCTTTACTCGCCCTCTGGTAGCACCCCAACCATCCCCCCTTGGTAGCCTAAATTCTACACAGTTTCATTTTAACATCAAACAGAAGAAACATCTAGATCAGCAGTCAATCCCATGTTTCCATGTTCCTCTTCCTTCAACTCAGCTCGTCCTGACTTCTACTGGCACCATAACAATCACTTGGGTTAGCTCTGTCTCCTCAGTTTCATTCACATTCTGATCTATCCTTTTTCTCACTCAGTGACACCATGAATACCCTTGCTTTCCCTTTCTACAGTATCTTCTGGGATCGTTGTCACTAAATTTTATTAAATCAATAAACTCATCCTTATAAACCTTGCTAGGCCCTCTCACACTATTGTACAAGACTGTAATATCTGCCACTTATTAATAAAAATTTGTTAGTCAAGTGTGTCTGGAAGACACTCGATTAGATGTTTTATTTATTTTTTTAATTTTTTTTAAATGGAATACTTTTTTTTAAAAGATTTATTTATTTATGCATACAAGCTGGGGTACAGGCCAGAGGTGTGGGGTGGCGAGAGGGTTCACTAGAGACAGAGTGGGGAGCAGAACAGGCAATACACAGATGGAAACACACTGCTGAGGGTGTTACAGGGCAGGGAGAGGGGCACCCCCGAAACCCCAGACCTGCCCTGTACTAAATGGGTTCAGCCATCCGCCGCATCAAAACAAAACATACAGGACCTTTTGTGGAAACCAGACTTTAATACAATTAGAAAAGACAGAGGAGAAAAAGAATATATTTTCTAAGTCAAGCACCCCATGTTATCCAACTCCTCGTGGGTACAAGTCCACCCAAACGGGATTGGCCCAAAGCAAGTCTCGAAAGCCTGCCACAAGTCTAGAACAGCTTATGGCAGGGACCCACACATAAGGGTCAGAAACAGCCAGACAATTCTGGGAGGAACCAAAATACCTTTCGGCAGGGACCCATCCAAAAGGGTCAGATACAGTCAGACAATT
>PVIJ01014859.1:0-38872 GCA_004024925.1 Scalopus aquaticus
TGTTTATCTTCTTTCCATGCTGAATAGTATTCCATTGTGTATATGTACCACATCTTCTGGATCCAATCATCTATTTTTGGACATCTGGGTTGCTTCCATACCTTTGCTATTGTGAATAGTGCCGCAATGAACATACGGGTGCATGTATCCTTTCGGATTAGTGTTTTTGTGTCCTTTGGGTAAATTCCCAAAAGTGGTAATGCTGGGTCATATGGGAGCTCCACGTTTAGCAATTTGAGGAATCGCCATACAGCTTTCCATAGTGGTTGGACCAGTTCACATTCCCACCAGCAGTGTAGAAGAGTTCCTTTTTCTCCACATCCTTTCCAGCATTGGTTGTTGCCTGTATTTTTAATGTGTGCCATCCTCTCAGGTGTGAGGTGATATCTCATAGTGGTTTTGATTTGCATTTCCTTGATTGTAAGTGATGTTGAGCATTTTTTCATGTATCTGTTGGCCATTTGCTTTTCTTCTTTGGAGAAGTGCCTTTTGAGCTCTTCTGCCCATTTTTTGACTGGGTTGTTGGCTTTGTTTTTGTTGAGTTGTCTGAGATCCTTGTAAATTTTTGTTATCAGTCCTTTATCAGATGTATTTTGTGCAAAAATCTTTTCCCAGTTGGTAGGGTGTCTGTTAGTTTTGGTTAATGTCTCTTTTGCTGTACAGAAGTTTTTTATTTTGATGTAATCCCATCTGTTTATCTTGTCTTTCACTTCCTTTGCTTTGAGGGATGAGTCTTTCAAGATTTTGCTGAGATGTATGTCGTGTAGAGTTTTGCCTATATTTTCTTCTATGCATTTTATAGTTTCAGGTCTTACATCCAGTTCCTTTATCCATTTTGAGTTGACTTTTGTGCAGGGTGTGAGGTAGTAGTCTAGCTTCATTTTTTTGCATGTGGCTGTCCAGTTTTCCCAGCACCATTTATTGAATAGACTGTCAATTCAATAAATTGTTCCACTGCATTTTCTTTGCTCCTTTGTCAAAGATTAGTTGTTCATAGCTATGTGGCTTTAATTCTGGGTATTCTATTCGGTTCCATTGGTCTTTCTGTCTGTTTTTGTTCCAGTACCATGCTGTCTTAATTATTATGGCTCAGAAAGAACTTTTTAAAAGACACACAATGAAAGATGTATGTAGAGCAAGGTAAGATTAAATTCTAAAAAGAAAAGGAAAGTGAGACAAAAGGAAAACAAAGATGGTAAAGTAAAACGGAGCCACCATGAGCTTAACAGAAAATAAACACCATTAACCTTTTTGGAGAGTTCACAGAATGGCTCAAAGCTTTCCAGGAGAATGGTATTTATTCGGTTACTTTTTCAGGGTCTTAAGATTAAAAACAACTAGCTTCCCAAAGAAAGCAATAACTCTTCTTGGTTCATTCTGAGATCAGAGTTAAATTTAACCTCTGAATCCTCATAAAAGACCTTTTTAATGCACTGAAAGACATCTTCAGTAACATATTATGGTAAATGTAAGATTGACAGCATTGCTTTATAAGGAAATGGAAGAATGAATCTTTCATTTCCACACATACAATAATATTACTTATTTTGAACTGATTTTAGCATTCAGAATACTTAAAAGACTTCAAATAGGAGCTGTAAGGGTTGAAGATAATGTTCATGAAGGAGCCCTAAGCTAAGTTCTCTTTATTCAGATGGATAATTAACCAAATAAAAGTAGAATGATGTAATCATGTACTTATTGAGTGTGACAAACTAGTTCTAAAAAAGGAATGGGCAGGTTATGCGAGAAAATGCAGGAGAGAAAATGTACTTTCCTTATGTCTCTTATTGGTGGATGAGAAAGCCATGCTCTGGAAAAGAGAGCACAGGAAAATGTTCTAAAGGTACTTGGTTCCAGGGGCCTCCCTGCTGGCACAGCAGGTAAGTGCTGCGCTGTGGAGCTGTCGATAGCAGCGATGCGAGTTCGACGCCCCGCCAGGGAGATTCCCACATGGCATGGCAGACCTCTCCTGCCTCGCCCACTGCTCCCCTCCGCAGCATATTTCTGTCGATCTGCCTGTGCTGCTCCCCACTCTGTCTCTGGTGAACCCTCTCGCCACCCCACGCCTCTGGCCTGTACCCTAGCTTGGATGTACAAAAAGGTCTTAAAAAAAAATTTCTTCAAAAAAAAAAAAAGTACTTGGTTCCAACGAACTATAGAAGCCCCATTAGAAGAGGTGATGAATCAGGAAACTAACCAAGAACACAAATGTTCACCTATATTTTCTGGGTCCAGAACTCTTTTAAGATTGAGATTAGCAAATATGTACTCCTGAGGGGAGAAACCAAATATTGTACAAAAATAAACAACAATGTAAGGAAATAAATTAATTTAAAAAGAATATGTACGCTCACTTGGAAGAACACTCACATTTTAATATTGTAAACCTCAGCCCTACCTAGTTTTAGAAAAAATGATATAACTCAGGTGCCTATCAAGGGCAAAAAATTACAATTTTTTCAGTTTGTCAACCTGCAAAATAATAGAGCTCACAAGTTAACGGGTACACAAATGTGAAAAGTATGTTGTATAAAGAGTATAATAACGTAAAACTATTAGTTTTCAAGTTGAGCTGGTAACAGATATGCAGCGGTGGCAACCGGTCTAAGGAAGAATATTGGTAAGGACTAGAAAAAACTCCAAAGAGCATATCAATGGCACTAGTAGAGAAGGGTTGGATGCATCTTTGGCAGTGATCATGACAATGATGCAGCACAGGAGACTACCTTGATAGGCTCTCTTAAGTCCTTTTGTCTTTGGGTGACAATGCCAGGAATTCAAGTACGAGAAGGCACAGAGAAGAAAAGGGAGGTGATAGAGTAATCCCATCTCACACTGGGGGGGTGCAGAATAAGCTATCTGAGGTATGATATTCTCTGAGATATATAACCACAGAAGAAGGTGAGAAGAATGGATCTTTTATTAACATCATTACACTTGATCTTAGTCAAAAGGAGAAGTGATTTTTATTATCATTTAATGGAGTAATGTACACTCAGAAGCCTTTAAGCTAAAATCAACATTTTGAGTCCTCTATTATCCTAGCCCAATAGGTTTTTTTTTAATTAGTTTTCGGTATGTAAAATTCATGTCATAAAAATATCTACATTTGAGCTTCTTAAAAAACATCAGGAGATCTCGCAATGCTTGATTTCAACTTTTCCACTCAGCAATCATTCCCTCACTATCACCAACAAACACTGTTGTTTTTCCAACAATGAAGCAAAGTTGACTTCTACTTGAACAGTATTTCTTTCCAATAGCCAGACAGCCTACTTTGTTCATTTATATTACCTGCATCATCCTTACAGTTACTTGAATTTGTAAGTAACTCCTCTCCACCCTCTGAATTAATGTATATTTTATTCATCTAAAGTGGCAGCCATGAAGGTGTATATGTCTCTCCAACCACAGGGAGCTTAACTGACCAAAGACATCAGTTTCTGCTCTTAACTCCCCACATTTTTATCAATGACAGCCAAATGAAGTCAAAATTTCTGAGTTACCCAAACAGATGACAGAAGGAGACTTAAGAGGCTGAGAAAGCTGTAATATAAGCCCAAAATACTCACCAAGGATAATGATCCATGATAGTGTCCAAAAAATACATCATTTACCAAGGAACATGATGAGAGCGGTAGTATGACTAAGAAATTCCATCGTGGATGGATCTCCTCCATAGTCCAGATAAGATGGTAGAAAAGGAAGTAGGTTAATGAGCTGCTCTCATTAACTTTCATGGGATGATGGAGGCCACAAAACACTAGATGTCAGTGGTAGGGATGAACTGATTGAAAAAAAAATAAGTGCAATCATTAAAACTACCAGTAAATTCAGGGGAACAGGAAAGGGGATGCTATCTTCAGGAAGTTATGAAGTAGATTAGTAAACCATGATGTCCATTGAAGCAAAATAGACAAGAGCTAACAAAAGTGTAAAAAAAAAAAAAAAGCAAACAGCACAAGGATGGAAAAACAAGACTCTTGAAATTGTCCTTCAGAATAGCCAATGCTATCAGGGGCTACTACTTTGTTGAATCTGAGAGTCCACATTCATTTTTAGTATCTATCCCAATTTTTCAGATCTGAGAATGTAAATTAAATGGAAATATAACATGGACTACCAATCTTGCATCCTTAATCATTAATGGTAGCTCTAATTTCGTCATAACCACTGGTTCATGGTTGTGGTTTTAGTTTACTCTCTTGGTTGGAGGTAGATGGTTGGAGGGTGGATTAATTTCAGAACTCCTGTTTTCCATTCTTGTTTTGTTGGCTATTTTTTCCTCTCTCACTTAAAGAAAAGCAAAGATAGGTAGTGGCCACACCATAATAGAACTGATCTCCAAACACACCTTGATGCCTTCAATCTTTTGATATTATTTTAATTTTACACTTAGTAAGCACACCAAAAATGTTATTTCCTGAGAAACTGGTTAAGTATTTTCTCAACTATGCTTGTCTTTATCCAAATATCACCCTTTCAGGAGAACCTCCATGGCCAATCTACTTAAAATTTCACCACTGCTTTTTAGTTATCCATACTCAATTTTGCTTCATTTTCCTCCATGACACACTTATTACCTGAAATACAACATGATTAACTTTTTATATTTGCATCATTACCCGGCAACTCAAATATAAGCTTCAAAAAGACTGGAATTTGTGTCTGTTTACATATTGCTGTATCTCCCTCCACCTGTACAGTGCCTAGTTCACCGTAGAAGATCTTACTGAACAATGTGATGGTTATTATGAGCAGCAAGGGTTATAGTTTGAAGTAACATGACAGCTGCATTGCAAGGTATTACAGACAAAGAGAAAGCAGCAGTAGCAGAGGCAGTATCATCATTCCAACTACTGACATTTATTGAATGATTATTATGTGCTGCATACAACTTTGCATAATATATACACTTTGTAATCTATTTTACATGTATTATTTAATTTAATCTTCCTAAATCTGTCATGGGTCCTAGAATTACATTTTCTCTACAACTTAGAAGGTTAAGTATCTTAAGAGAGATAATTGGCAAAAGAGTTATTCAAACTGGATCTGGCACTAAAGCTTTAATTCATAACCTGAATTCTCATGAACAAGGAAACCAAGAGAACAGTTTTAGAACTTTGTGGTACACCAAAGAAATGGAAAAAGGCAGGGAAATAGAAAGTAATTCAGCAATAAATCCAATTTTTTTATTTTAAAACTATGGTTTAATAAAAATGTGGATAGTGTTTTTAAAGAGATCAGAAAAAATACCAACATCTAAAATGAAATAAAAGAGAATTTTATGCTACACCTTAGATATACATCATTGCTTTTATTCAGAAAAGTAGACAATGAACTATGTGTTTCTATCAGTCTTTAGAATCAATTTAATAGAAACAAGAGATTGCAATAATAAAGCAGAATCATCTCAAAATCAGTCAACAGCAATATTCTAACTCCAGTAAAAAAGAAAAAATATATATATATATATTCTAGAACACCATGCTAAATAGAATTTTCAAATCAGTCTTTAGCCCACACTATTTAAATACACAGAAACACACATACAGATTCCTATACCAAATGGAAGTTTACTGTGTTTTCCTGTTTTGTCTTTGAGGTCTACTTGAGACCCAGGTGCAAGGTAATATAGGAAAATCATGTATCTTAGCAGAGAGCAGCTAAACAATCTCAGTTACTCTAAAATCATTCAAATTTCAAGGACAGTTATGTTGCTTGAATGGAAAGCAATTAAAAAGTTGACAGAAAAGTAGCAAGTAATAAAAGAATCACAGAGATGGAAGGTACCATGTCAAGGCTGAGAGACAATGGTAAGTACAGGAATTTGTAACAAATAGCAAAGGAAAGACAAAGGGCATTTGAACTGGAAAATATAATCCTTTTGGTTATTTCAAAGAACAGTACAGTGGTGTGTAGAATGTTCTTGAGTTACTTGGAGCAAGAAAGTACATGCAGCAGATTTGAGAAAATGACATAAAGTCTATAAAAGTACGATCTGTTCAGGCTGTGATAAGCAGCAGTGAAATTGGCATAGGGTTCCATTAACACATTTATTGCCTGATATTTTCCTCTCTTTACCCACTTACATAAACAACACAATTCCCTCAAGCATTTGCGTTTGTAAGATCTAGTTTAAGAGTAGACGTATTAAAGAAATCAGAAGTCTTTCCTTTCCCGTCTTGAGTACAGCTAATTTTTTAAACTGTATTTATGATATGCTCATTTACCATTCATAAATACATTAATGTTTTCCATAGTTTGTATTACAGTTTTGAGCAATATTAATTTATGAATGGCAGTGAAATCCTTCATTATAAGGATTTCAATGGAAATTGCTAGTCATAGTGTTACCTATATTTTGCGGATTATCAATATTTAATTATATACCATGCATTTCATTCTATTAATGTTCCCTCATCTTACATAAACTAATATTTAATATGTAAGCCAGATTTTTCTGATAAATAACAACTAAAATCAGCACATATTATGATCAGTAAGCCAATTTTAGGTCAGGCAGTGAAATCCAAATATGAGAAATCAGTTCACAATTTGAAGAAAACAACAGAAAGCCTGATGCAAGCTGATTTTGTAACAACTTTGTACTTCACAGTGAGCACTAGTTGGCCACTTTGGCAGTCATCATTAAAAGCACAAGATTCATTCATCACACATGCATTTTTAGAGACATCAATGTTGATTGAAAATTTTCAAGGTATTTTGAAACCAAAATCTTCCTCAACTAGTTTATTCTATCAATTCAAGATATGCAGTGAAATGAAGCAAATGCTATAATTCTGTTTGCGATCTCTAAATTCACAATGCAATTACCAGTTATTTTCTGCTCTGAGACCCTCTGTAATTACTGCAAAGGCCCAAAAAATTTTTTTGTTTGTTTGTTTTGCCTCCTAGTGGAAGAGGAAATGAAACTAAATTTCCATTAATATTATTATCTTTAGCACAGATTTATATTGATAGAATTGATAAGAGAATAAGATGTTTTTGAAAAATGTTGTGGTTTTTGACAAAACACAAGATGAAAACATGTTTGAACCTAAATTAAGTTGCTATTTACATATATAGCATGTCTAAATTTGCAAATTCCTTAATCTGAGGGAGATATGAAGTAATATAATTTGAAAGAAAAGAATTAAGTAGTGGATAGCAAAGATACAATATAATATGCCATGGTCCATAGTTTAATGCTTTTAAACAGGAGTATAATGAGATTGACTTATTACAGTTAAAAAAAAAAGAGATAATTAGGGCCTCCCTGGTGGCGCAATGGGTTAAGTCTCAGCACTATGAAGCTATACACAGACTGCAGCACGAGTTCGATACCTAGCCAGGAAGCTTCCCACATGGCTCAGCAGACCTCTCCTGCCTGGCCTGCTGCTCCCCTCAGCAGTATACTTCAGTAGATCTGCCTGTTCTCCTTCCCACTCTGTCTCTGGTGAATCCTCTCACCACCCCACACCTCCGGCCTACAACCCAGCTTGTATGCATAAATAAATAAATTTTTAAAAAAATTTAAAAAGATAACTATTCAGTAGATCATTAATGTAACTGATCCTTAATAATTTGTTCATAAACCTGATTATATAGTGATTCTATTCTCTATTCACTTCCATTCACTTCAATTTATATAGCCATGACCTAAAATTACAAAAATCTACTAATCAGAGAGTGTAAAGGTCATGTGATTTTATAATTGAAGAAGCTAAAATATAGTCTCCTGAATTTTTATACCTAATATTTATTGAAGATTTTCTGTGCTCAGTACTTTACATATTCTATTTTATTTAGGCCTCATGTCAATCTCTGATCCAGTATCATAATTGCCCCCATTTTACATAGGGAAAATAGAGGTTTATAGAACTTAAAAAACCTACTAAGAGCCACCAAACTTAGAAGTCAAAAGGAGAAAGACAAAAATGGGATGATTTCACTGAGATATGGAATATAAAAAAAAAAAAAGGAAAAGACAAAACTAAAGCAAATCCTAGAAAACTGACTATAGAATTGAGTCTACCAAAGGGGATGGTATCAGGGTGAGTAAAACAGGGAGGGGGCTCAAAGGTCTATGTTGGAGTACTATGGGCACTTTGGTGTTGGATGTGGTGTGGTAACATACATCTGAAGAGGTGTCTATCCCTAAATCACAATCAAAGCTGTAAACTAACGTTGCCTCATTAAAAAATATGATTTTAAAAAATAAAATAATGAAAAAACCCTTAGAATAGCACTGTTAACTCTTGAAAAAAATATATAAAATTTAACTAAAAAGTCCACAATCTTAACTGTTATATCACATTACCTACTATCATATAGCATACTACCCAAATCACAGGGAAAATTACAACCAAAAAGAACTAAGTAGCATAAGAAAAGTATGAAAAAGTTGATATTTTTCAACTTTTTACCAACATGTACTGCTGAAAAGACTTATAATAACTGATAAATTTATACTTTAAATTGGCTAATATTCAACCATTTGTTTAGTGACTCTATGAATTACTTAACTAACCGGAAGCCACCAGTGCTAGTTTTTGTACATCTGTTATCTGTGTCTCATTGCAAATTTATTTTATAAAAAAAAATTCCTACTTTTATCCCTTTTATTCTATGCTTAACCAACATTTTTGTTTATATATGCCTTTTTAAAAATTCAAGTTAACTTACAGAGTAACAAAAATGCAAAATACTTCAGTGTTTATAAGTGAGCTAATATCTGCCACAAACATTCAATTTTCATTGGATCTTCTGGATCTTAACACTTTGTGTGCCGGTGCCCTTTAAATTTACCAGCCCTTGGGGCCGGCCATTTTCTGTGCCACCACATGAATGGTATAAGCATTCAATAAAACACACACAACTCCTGAACTACTGGATATTAAAAAAAACTGTAATATCTCTTATAAAACACCTTACACTTTCACTAAAACAATGTGTAAAGCTTCCAGACTGAATACAATCAAAGAAATAGCTCCTAATAATTCCAAATAAATCCACCATGGCGTGAAAAACTGGAGACTAGATGAACACGTGTTAATACATGAGCAGCCACCTGATACAGGTGACAAAAAGACGTACTAATACATGAGTGGACCACAAAGTGTTAAGACCCAAGGAACAGGACAGTGGGCACCACGACGTACCCTCTGCACAGAGCCCTCTCCTACTGGATTCCACTCAAGGTCATGTGCTACTCAGTGACTGTACATGTTACTGCAGTGAGCAGCCCACCGAGACGTGGTTTCTAGTCCCACCAAAATCCAGATGGGCTTTACGGGTGTTATACCTCTTTATGGATGAGTAGCAAAGGAATAGAAACTTATCTTGAACTTCAAAAAGTACCTGACATGCTGCAGACTTTTGGGCTCCTAGAATGAAAATAAAGGTGGCAAGCTTCCAAATTTTATGGAGCTTATCTTTCATTTTTTGGCACTCATATGTTTTACTAATCATTTGAGGATAAGTCTTTCCTGCTTGCCAGTCCAATGAATCCATGATGACTGGAGAGAAAACAGAGAAAGTCAGCACAAGCTACAGGACTACTCTCATAAACTAAAGATATAAGAAAAAATGAAAGAGTGAATGGCACGGTATTGACTTGACTACAACAGAAAGAGATTAGCCATTGATTTGATAACTTACTTTAATTGGTTTTCTAAACAAACCAGTATGAATATTGTCTAGTTGTCAGAAAAATAACTTCAGCGTTGGTGGACTGGCTCCATTGAAATATTTTACTTTCCTCTTAGACAGAGGAAATCAATAAATAATTCCAGTAGCTAATTCATGCCTTTTAGACCAATGGTAGGATGAAAAGAACCAATGATATAACTAATGAGAGGACTCTGATTCGGGCTAAATTTATATTATGTCAGCTAATATTTACATGTGTAACAATGCTCCCTAATACGTTTTCTCCACTACCCCTCTGTATCACAAATTAGTAGAATTCCATGGCACTTCAATTCAATATGAAAAAAAGTTTTCTCTTTCTTTTTTTAATGTTTATTATTTTCTTAGTTCAAACTGTGAGACTTCCCGGAAAAAGCAGGTTAATATTTCAAAGAGTTGTTCTGGTTCTAAAAATATGGGGATTATTTCAATTAGCTTCCCTTTATACACAAAGTCTAATAATAAGCTAACTAATTCTCTTATCATTCATAAACTTGACTTTTAAAAACAACTTTTAAAAACGTGCACTAAAATATTTTTAATACAATATAAAAACAGAGTCACCAATAGTGATTGTTTTCGAAGAGAAAACTCATTTAAAGTAGCCATAGACTTCAATTTTAAGACTATGACTTCATCTTACTACCTTGTCTACTTTTCTAGGGAAAAAGTCATGATTACAAAAAAAAGTGTAAATGACTGTTGAAGATTGATAATGCTTAAAAGTGGTGAGTCATAGAATTTTCTAGAGGACTGAGTATATATAGTGTGTATGTACATACATTTAGATATGTTGCATTGGTGGTTTTCCTAATACATATAAAATATAAATGCCAATGAGATGGAGTTAATTTCATCAGGCTAATTCTTTCACTGTTTGTAAACTCAACTCTAAATACAATTTTAAAAAGGTGCTCAAAATATTTAAAATATGATGTCACCATATTTAAATAAATATATAAATTAATATTAAATATATACATATTAGAAATGACATAATTTTGTAAATTATAGTCTAATCAATGTAAGAATCTTAGAGCATTTTCCAGGTAAATAAATGTAGTTTTATTACTTGGGAACAAGAATTACTATAAACATGGTAACATTTTTTATGAACTAAATTTTGTAAAAAGCATATACACAAAATATGTAGAACATAATCCATAAAGAAAATTAGGCAAAAAAATTCAAAAAACTTTGCAGTAATCTGCCACTAATATTATGCAACAAGAATTGCCCATTTTGTGTTTTCCTTACAATTTCTACTTTTAGTCTGTGAGTTAGCAAGACTCTATTTTGAGATAACCAAAGATATCTTTGAATTATATATAGAATAAACAGACACATGACTTAAATGTGATATTTCCTCCCTATAGAATAATGTATACCATTTATAGTACTTAAGATCAACTTCCTTTTCATATTTAGCAAAAATCTTGAACAAATACACAGATGAATGCAGAACACATAACATTATATAACATTATATCCATTTTCTACAAAGGACCTGTGAGAAGAGAAAGAAAAATTTAAATAAAATCTGCTAACAATGTCTTGACAAATGCATTTTTTGAAGAATGTATTTTTTATCAAGTAAATACGCAATGACAAGTTAACCAATTATTTCATGGAATAGTAATTAGGTTTTCAATATAAAATCAAGATACAGATTTCCTTAAGAAAGCTATACAAATCAAGAAAAATAAAAACAAAAAATGTGTAAAAATGAATAAATGCAGCTAAATCTGGGACAGATCATCGTCTATTAAAAAGTAAGTGTGTACGTATAAAATCTTTGAGGAAAATCATTTAAGCACTTAAATCTAATTCCCAACAATCTATATGCTGTCTCATGACTTGTACCCTCTGAAAAATCTACAAATCGGCACCAAGTAGGCCTACCCTGATAGGACATCTAAAGGGATGCAAATAGCCCCATAGTAAAAAGAGATAGAAAGTAAAATGTAAGACACAGGTTCTTACTGCAGAGGTGAAAGGATTATATAAGACTTCAAGGCCAGTATTTTTCTAAAATAGCTTTAGGAACACCTCCCTTACCCTGCATTCCCATTTTCCTCTCATATGACTTTTATTATTTGTGACAAAATATAATGGTCTCATAATATGAGAAATAATACTTATAAGTAAATAATTATAGTGATAAGAACTGAACACGATCTCAGAAAGAAGCTGAGATCTTACTGCCCACCCCCCAAAAATAAACCCTTCAAAATCTTCGTTATTTTTCTTTCCAGCAACATTGTTTCACTTCTGTGATATAAGGACAAATGGAAACTGTATGTGGAAGTATTTTGGTCATTCACAGCTGCACTAGACACTACTGGCAGAACGTTGTTATTAAGGAGGATAATGTGGGCCATCACTTCCAAAACGTTGATGAGGACTTTTTTGTAAAACCAAGATGACTTCTTTAAAAGGAGAATTCAACATACCTAGAGGAATTTTTTGCCTTGATGGCAGTAATACGGAAAGAGAAGTCAAGAGTAAGAGTCCAAGAGCTACCCCAGGCTTCACAGAGCTGTCACACAAGGAGGGAGACAGGAAGCTGACTTCCAGCTGGCTCTGCATGAGACCGGAAGCTCAAGCTGTAACCTCAGATATGTAAGATGAACCAGGCACTCTCTCTGTGGTTGTCAAGACAGCCCCATAGAAACTATATTTCTGAAAGTTCTACTGAAAAGAATGAGAAATGACAGTAATATAGGTTGTGGAGGGTAATTCATACAAAGTATATTATAGTGGAGGAAAAAAAAAAAGAGTTCTCTGACATTTGTGTTTGGAACACACAGAAGAAAATATAAAGGAAATATTATGAAATTTTATAAAATGTTATAATCTGACCTTTCTTTAGAACCTTTATGATATCCTTAAAGGTAATGTTTTCAGATTAATAACAAAAAGTGGTTCTCATTAAATGGTAAAAGTTAATATAGCAGAATATATTAAAAACTTGTCAGATGATCTGGATTCAAACGCAACCTTTGCTCTTTATATGCTGTGTGAGTTTTCAGTTTTACTGTCTTTCTGTGATTCAGTTTCTTCATCTATAAAATGTAATAAAATTAGAAGACTTGCTGTAATGATTAAATACACTAATGCAGCTAAATCATTTGAAAGAGTCCGGTACACAGTGAGTGCTTTCAATTAACTTTAATCATTATTGTTGTTTAAATTAATATCTTATTTGAATAATGATATATTTATATATTATTACTATATAATTGCATATATTATATATTTATATTATTATATAAGTATAATAAAATATTTATATATTATAATATGATAATAGTATGATATTATGATATAATATAATATGACAATATATTTGAATATATATTTATTTGAATATATATTTGAATATATATTTATATATTATAATATGATAATATATTTGAATAGGTCTGCTATAGGAATCTGGTAAAGTATTAAAATAATTTACAGGTAACGTTAAATTTTTCTCAGCAAATTGACTACAAAGAGAGCTTAGCTAAAGGTAATAAAATATTTTAAATATATGTATTGGACATATGTCCACTGTTGTTATCTACATTAACACTAACATAAAGTATATTAATTTAAAATATTTCTCAATATATATCTTCTTCTGTTTTAGAATATATTCCTTTGAAGACATACATTTGTGTTTGTGAGTGTATGTGTATGTGTGTATGCAAACACATAGAATATCATTTCAGAAGTGAAATAAAAATCTCTTTATGGGCATTACCTCTGAGGAAGGAGGTATTGTGGATATGCAATGGAAAGAGAGTTAACGTTCATTGTATTATCATTTGTGATAGGATTTTATTAGGATGTGCTCCTATTAGCATTTTAGCAAAAATATATAAGAATATTTCCTTTCCTCATGCAGTGACGTATTTTGCCTTATCACATGTATTTTCTGTTTCAATGATTTTTTTTTTTTTTTGCTACAACAGACACAGTCTTCAGAAATCAGAAGACACATGTTGAATTATGCATGAAAGATCATTAAGGGAGCTTTTTGCTCTGGCATTAGCAGCATTTCCTACTGGGCCAGGACAGGAAAACACCCTGTTCATTGATGACCTGCCAGAGCAAGATTAACACCAGTGCGCCATGCCAAAAGGAGTACTCTGTCCTAGATTATTTTAAAATATATAATTTTCCCAACCAGAAGCTGTGTTTGGATTCCAGTCCCACTTTTATCTCTGACATCAGTGAGTCAAAGAATGTTAGGTACAAATGCATGAGACCCAAGACAAGGTTATAATGGAAGAGTGTGGTTCTAGGAGGTATGGGATCGCTAAATGAAGAGTATAGTTTTACTTCAAGGTGAAAGAAAAAAATAGAGTGTTTCAGTGTAATTTCTAGGAAAGTTGTGAAATAGCCTTCTTTACATAAAGTGTTGAAACTGTTGCTGATGTACAATTAAGGAACATTCTTTTCTCTATCTTTATTTTTAACATCTTTTCATCAACCATTATCTAATTTTAACCTTGTTATGCAAAGTTTCTTCAAGGATAGCTATTTTAAATCATTAGAGTTAACACTAATATTTGGGGAGATTTTCACATTTACCTATGTGCTATAAAAAGTAGTGTAAGAGATATAAATTGCTATTTTGATAAATTTATGAACTGAAACATTTTGCAGAAACTGTACAGAATTAATTACTTCACCTCTCTTAAAAAATCAAGTGATGTATGTTCATGAAAAACTTAATGACATTATTAGTTATAATTATCCCAGCATTCAAATAAAGATATTTTCCGATTGCTATGAAAATAGTCTAAAAATATCGAATGGTCTCACTTATAACAGGAATATAGAGGAACCAAATACAAGAGCGACAATCAGCGAGTGGGGGGGGAGACTGGGGCTCAGAATGGGGGAGATGGGAGCACAGGGGACTGTGGTGACGATTCACTGGTGAACTGGTGGTGGGAAACCTATGGGCAATATACAGTAATGTAAAAGACATAAATAAAAATAACATTTTTTAAAAAAGTTAATAATCTGATACATACTTTCTATATTTATAAGTAAATGAAAGTTATTTTGAAGAAAAATACTTGTTAGTAAATCAAGATGAATGTTAAACTGTAATTCTTCTTTCTTTTTCAAGACTTAATTTTGTTAGAGCAAGTTGAGGTTTACAGTAAAATTGAAAGGCAAGAAGGTAGAAAGATTTCCCATACACTCCCTGCCCCACACATTCATCGCCTCTTCTTTTCTCAACATGTCCCAGCCAAGTAGCACATTCATTACAAGTGACTGACACACCCTAGTCACCCAAAGCCTACAGTTTACATTAGTGCTCATGCTTGGTGGTGTACATTCTCTATGTTTGGACAAATCTATAATGGCAGGCATCCATCAAACAGAATATTTTTGCTGACCCAATGTGATAACATTTCACATACTCTGAAGTAAAATTTGGTCATGAATAATCCACATATAGTAATACTATTTGAAATATAAATTCCAAGCTGGTATTTGTCAGTATTTTTCTTTAGCATAGTCATAATAAAATAGTAATAATATCAAATGAAATGACTTTATAAATATCAAAGTCCCTGGAAATTGCTTCTGCATGAAAATTGATAGTGTTATATATGGCATGGTTCAATCTAAGTCCACATTTAACTCAGGTTTCAAGCAGAAAATTACTCTTCCTTCCAAAAGAGTTTTAAAGTAACCCTTGAATCACCAGAGTTTGTATAGTCTTAATCACTGGAGACACAATTACTAGTTCAAAGCCATAAATCAGTTACTCAGTGTACTGTAAGAAAGATGGCAGTGTTTTGAAGGATGAAATTAGAGGTGAACTTAATGCAGCATATACATACTTAAATTTTAGTGATGCATAGCTGAAACATAATGTTGGAATGCAACATTACTTCAACAGAGAAAAACAGACATCAGTATATTTCCTGTGTGCAATCATTTAGGATAACAAGTAAAGGAGGCCACTACTATTTTTGCGTAGACTATTGGAGACACATCACACTTCCATAAAGTCTGTGAACTTTGAGCTGCAATAAAAACAGATAAGGTGTTAACTGCAGGGGAAACCACTCCATGTGGTGCCCTGGTTAGCATCCACATATTCATACAGACAAAGGTTCCAACACCAGTTCAAATGAGTCTGACAGGTGGTCTTACGTTTCCTTTTGAGTAGGAGAGGAAGGGAGTTATGGAAGGAGCTTATACAAAGTCATCTTTTTCTTACCTCTTTTATTTTTTACCACCAGGAAGTTATAGTTTCTCTTGATCTCTGGGTTTTTGATAAGGTCTGGGGTTTTCAACTCCACCGTGCCTCAGATTAGTGTCATAAAAAAACCCACTTAACTGTTGTTTATATCTGATTTCTTACCAATGGTCTGTCCAATAGATCACATTCATTCATTCAGCACCTTTCATTTCAATATCATCCTTTTTTGGTATGTGAGACAAGAATTTCAGGGAAATGGCACCCTTGTCCTATTCTTTTCATTGTCTAGGTAAATAATAAACTGTCTAAATCTACAAGTGGTTTGTTGTATCTTTACCTATGAAATCATTCTTGTTGTGGGTTTGGTCTTGCTTCTCTCGTGTACTTGCTTGATAGTAAGAGGATCTCCAAACTGAATGTGTTACATTTAAGAACAGAACATGAGATGCCATGGAACATACAGGAGTCCAGGAGAACTGAAACAGCAAAATGATAAAGGTGGATGGACATCCATTAATGGTTATATAATATGTTTTGGTTGATTGCAACCATCTCTTTTAAAAAATGAAATGGAAATTTTTAAAAGTGGGAATAAAAGTTTAATAATACAGTTATTGAAAAAATTAGTGTCCATAACATAAAGTTCAGTTAGCATATGAAAAAATATTTTGTGAAACTATATTTCCATTACTTATAAGTATTCCTCCATATAAATTAGGTATGGTCACACAATAATTCTGCATTTAAAAAAAGAAAAACTAAACCTCAGTAGCATACAATAAAATTGCATCTAGCTCACAAGTTAGCAGGCTGTCTATTTTAGTCGAGATTTTGCTGAATGCCTCTGCTAGTCTCTATATAGGCTCATTCACTGAAAAGGTTGATCTAGGGTCAACCAAGCTAAGTTGTCTCTGCTGTAGGTTTCAGTCATATTCCTCCTGGGAACACTGTCCTGGTCCAGCGTGTTCTTTCCATGGCAGTGGTCGTGACACAAGAAAAAAGGCACAATCACACACAGGCCTTTCATGCCTCTGTGTGCATTATATTTGCAAATATCTGGCCAAATCAAGACAATTGCTGGACTCAGAGACTGGGGATGGGGACGGGAAGGGCAGTCTGCCACAGTGGCAAGGTACTGCAAAATTACATGGAAAAGGTGTGGCTACATAATCCTATTACTGAAGGAGTGAAGAATAGGAACAATAATTCTCCCTAGTTAAAGTTTCTCTGTCTGAATATAAGCTTCAATGAAGAATAATCATGTGTATTCAAAATTCTGTATCCAAATCAAAAGCACACTAATGAATCCAAATGCAAATGCCCGGGAGTTGGAGAGGAAAATGTAAAATGAATTTGTCATCACTTCTCAGCTTTTCTTTCAACAGAATCATGTTTCACACTTCTGTCATTTAAATGTATTGTTGTGTATTGTGACTATAATCTCTTTCACATTGTCAAGTTTAAAAAAAGTTTTCTTCGAAGGGTAGAAAGCTTGGAAGAAGGTAACTGAATTAAGAACCCTAGAAAACCTCACATACTAGAAGAAAAGTTGAATGTTACAAATCATATATAGAGAGGCAAGAACCTATCATTTGTAAACTTGGACACATACACAATTACAAAAGGAAACAAAAATGATGGAAATGTGTTTAATTCTAAAATACTTTATCATGCTACCAGAGTGCAAAATAATCCCTTTGCAGGAACCAGGGAAGATCACGTACAATGAATTAATAGCCACAATTATCACAGATGCCAGCAAGCATCCCAAGCATTATATTCATGCAACACAATGTGTTGAACATTAAAAACTTGGGGGAAGATGAAATTGGAGGAAATTGATTTAGTGAAGGAGTAGAATTTCAAAGGAAATACTTAATGAATCAAATGACCTAAAAAATGTGCAAATCTGTATAAATTTAAGATGATAGTTGAAGTATCTTCCATGGATAGTGAGGCAGGAACTGTTTTCCCCACTGGATTGCGATAAACCTTTGATAAAGTGACTACACTGCAAATTTTCATGCTTATTACTGAAGCACTCAGTTAACTTACTTGACACTGTTGATCAAAAAACATCCCAGAATACTTGACATCAGTCTTAATGGGAAAGTAAAATACTACAAAGAAAAAATCATTTAGAATCCAATGAGAATGAACATGACATAAGCTGAAAGATTTTTTCCAAAAATGTAATTACAAATATAGTCTCAATATATATTATAATCCTTACGGAGCAGGCGAAAAGGTTCAAAAAACTTTTTTTTTTTCTATCACATAGATTTGTCTAAAGAATCTGATTCATAGGTATCCATTCAAAGAATTTTGAGGCCAGTCACCTGAGAGAAAAATAATCAGGCTGTAATATAATCAGGAAAGTGGATATGTGAGAACAGGAATCATGATTGGGGTTCATGACCAAGGAGAAGTCCCAAGACACGTTTCAACAGGGTTAAGGGCACATGGGAGACTTAAGGGATCAGGCAGGGAAATGATCTGAAGTGAGGGGGTCTTGTTTCTTTGTAGTTGTCAATTGCTGCCTCAGCAATTTACTTAGCAGTGTCACCTGGTAGTTAGAGATAAGATAGAGTTTGTTTGACACAAAGAAGTTCCTCCAAGACACAAAAAGAAAAGCCTGTTCACCAGATCTTTGAATTCATTCACAATGAAACTTGGGCTTTTACTCACTCCTTCAAGAGCTCACTCATGGTCACCCCTCAACAACAGCAGCGATTTTCTCCACAACATCCATTTATGAGAAAATCCCGCCTCCCCTTCATTGATTACTAACATTTATTAAAAGTCTCTTAAAATGTGTATTTTGATATGCACATATTTCTCTTTAGTATGAATCTTTAAACTGTTACTTCATTATTTGTATCTATCACATTATATACCATATCCCTTACATTAAAAGATAAGGTCATTTCTACATAATACTACATAACATCAATGAGTGTTTCTCCAAAATACAACTATAAATTGGTTTCTTAAGAGTTAAATATTTACTTAATTGTTTTAGTGACATTTGGGGGTTTTGCATATAATAGATTGATAAATTACTATAATTTTTAAAATAATAACATGAAGGTTCCTACTGCATTAAAAATTTTATATTAACAGAGTTCAGGAATGAGCTAAATTCAGATATCTGTGGGGTGGGTGGGTATGAGCTTGTACATATGACTGGTTATCAAAAGACTGGATTCCCCTACTGTACTCTTTTACTCAAGGATCACAGAAGAGACATTAATTGTAGCAGGAGACAGGATTTAACCCATATTGATTTCCATGATCCCAGAATTGTATTTTACACAAATGTGAGAAATGCTTTTCCTCACAGCCACTATATTAGCATCTGGATGCTGAAGCCATTGGAAGGGCCAGCAGGAACCAATAGGTCCTTTTAGCAAGGACCTCACTTTGATGAAGGGTCTCAAGCTTAGAACTTTGATAGTACCTCCATACGAGATTATAAATAGAATCACACTTCTTGTATGCAGTTTATCAGGTTATTTATGCTTCAGAGAATCAGTGCTTTGAGTAAGAGAAAGGTTTCTAAACACATTTGGTTAAGAGTAAATATTTTCAACTACCATAATTTTAACAGCCTTAATCAGAGTGTGAAATTGCATTTATAAAACCAAAATGGGTTCTGAAATCATTATTTATTTTAAGATTACATTTGGAGGACAAAAAAAGAGTAATTCCCATTAGCAGCTCAAAAATAAGTTGCTCCCCAAATTATAAAGAAGTCATTTCAAAATACTAACTGCTCCTCGTGAAAACTACTAGCTCATATCTCAAACCACCCAAAAAAAGGTAAATGCCCCTCCTCTTTGTTTAGTAAATAACTTCATTAAAAAGTCAGATTTGGAAAAATTCACTAGTTGATGTCATATATGCACAATGAAGAGCACAATTGTATTTCTGGCTAAACAAGGCTGTACAAAAATCCAGCAAATGGCAGAGAACTATACTTAGGTTTTAAAGCTTATTGGATTTGTTGGACCTTTTTCTTTAGGAACAGCAAAACAAAACAAGACCCTGTGTTCACAGCCTAGTTCCCAGCATACACTGACATTTCCTAACCTACCCACATGTACCCAATAAAAGCAATCTGGGTTGGAATTTGATTCTTTACACTTTTCAGAGAGGATGACATTTCTTTTGCCTTCATAAGTTTAATGAAAAGAGAAAATTTTTTACTGAGGTATATACTAACTCAACAAAAATGTTAATGAAAGAGCTCATTCCCTAATGTATGCAAGTTATCTATATGTGATAAGAAATCCAGCTGTTAACCTCAACACTGCAAGCAATGGGGTGTATAATTAGCATTCAGCACTTAATTAGCATTCAATGAATGTTGTCAGAATTGAAAAAAAGCCACTACAACTCACCATAGTATTTCTTTTAGCATGATCATCGTACAGAAAATCTAAGATATAGATGCCAGCTCTGATATGCACCGGTTTCGTGTCCAGATCGTCACCTAACCTCACTAAATCTCAATTTTCTGTTTTATAAAAAGAGAAAAAAAATGATTTCTAACAGAATTATTGGAAGGATACAAAAAGGCAAAAGATAGAAAAACAATTATTTATAAAATAAAGCATCCAAATACACTGGAGCATAGGTAGAATATAAATAAAACATCAAAACCAAATTTAAAGTACCAATTCAATATTCAACAAAAATTCTATTAGTATTATTAGTACCACAAGTGCTTGCCTTCTATTATGCCCTGGATTATGCATTATGTCAAATAGTAGTAACTTGGATTTAATAGCTGAATAATACTGGCATCACAAGAGTGCACCGCAATTAAATAACACAGAAATACTCATAGATTGATCATTTGTCCTATAGTTGCAATTAGTTCATTCATTGCCCTTTTCTTTATTGGCAATTTTTCCATGTAATTTACTTTCATTCTCAAGATATTAAGACAAAAGATTTCCATTCACCAGAGAATATGTACTGAGTTACGGTGAAATTATGTTTTGATTACAGTTAATTTCAGATTAATTTTCATCTTTTATACTTCACCTGTAGGGATAACAGATAAGTCTGAGGGAAAAGGATAAAATGTTAATGCCACAATTTCAAAAGATTCTCAAGGTTTGGTAGAATTAAGGAAAAGAAAAATAATTGAGATAAAGGGATTTCTGTTTATTACTAATCCCTTATAGCAACAAGAACATCACAGAAATGACATACATGTGTTTTAAAATATATTACATCACATTCTACATTGTCAGGTGAATGTTAATCTAAGCAATTAATTAAGCTTAAATTAATCAGGCTCACTGTTCTTAATGTGTTGAGTTTTTAGTGTTCAACACATTCTCTATTTTCCTGAAAACCTTTGACTAAGTAAATATTGTTTTTACATAAAACCAGGAGAGCAAATTTTAACACTTCAAAAATCTCAAACATCCTTCATATGTTGATTATAACTAAAGGTCACTTTAACACTAATGTGTTGCCTATGAATTATTTTAATATACTATTTCTAAAATACTGCATTCCACTATATAACTTATCAAGTAATAACACCTATAACTTGTAATCATCTTTGCATTTATTGTGAGTTGATATTTTCTTCAAAAAATTGTAGCTTCAGACTGTACTTGATTGGTCTACTATTTTTAGTCAGAATCTGCTTGAATCTGCTTTCAGAATCCTTTGGATTCTTTTTGGGTTGGACAAGTAATCAACACAGCTTTAGATGGGTAAGCAAAGGAATAACAATCCATTTAGGAATACACACATGCATAGTTGTAAATTCTAAAGAATAATGAAATGAACCAGGGATATTTATTCTACACTTGGAAACTGAGAGATCAAGCAGAGGCAGGGGAGACTTGGCCTGACAGGCAGGGAGGGGGCTACCTCATTCTTACACTGAGAGTAAAGATGAGATTCTACAATTGAATGAGAACCCCAAAACTACATTCTTCTAGGAGATATATATATATATATATATGTGTATATATATATAATATACATATATATATATAAAAGAGCAGTGTTTTTTTTTTCCTTCATTAGCAAAATGGGCAAAGGACTCAAGCAAGAAAACAAGCTTCTCAAATCTTAAGCATCCTCACTGCTTACATATCTGCATCATTTAAATAATAGTAATAGAACTCCCAAGGTTCAGAGACACTTGATTACCCTCTAGTTCCCATAACAAAGGTGACAAAAAGCTTGCTCTGTGCCTACTGAAAAAATTTCATCAGGTCCTTCTGGGGAGAACTGACCCCAAAATGTATGAATTTAAAAAAATTCCTACTAGAGTCTAGAACATTTTTTTTTCAATTAATAGGATAATGACTTTAAAAATCACATAGAGGAAGAAGTAAGCAAGAATTGGCAGTAATATCTTTAATGAAAACTGCAGGGAGGGAGTATATACTATTAGATATTAAAAGTTGCCATAAAGTATTTATAATCAAAACCACATGACACAGACAAATAGGTGACTGAAATAGTGTAAAGCCCAGATTCAGATCCAAAAGCCACATTCCTGAAAGACTGAAGGTCATAGACTAAAGGAAACCCTTTCAGCAGGCAGAATATCAGCCAGATATCTCATGTCTACTTTTCCTAGAAAGATGGATGGTATGATCTAAGGAGCTGTCCCAATTATTGGGATGTGGCTAATGGATACTTAGCTAAAGATCAGGGACTTGAAAGAAGAAAGATTAAAGACTTGTGACAAAGGACATTAGGGAAGAAATACTCAACAAAACATTTCCACAATGAGGTATGCCATTAATAATCTAATGGATATGTTTATCCACACTGGATGTAGGTTACCCTCTTTCCCAACAACCTAACACTTTCTCAGTGGGCTCATGAGCAAGATGGATGGCTATGGGGGCATGGACATAGAATATTCATGGACACAACATCATGGAATTGTCTTTATGAAGACTGATCTGTCTATTACCAGTCAAAACTATCACCCACTTTTTCCGAGTGGTGACTAACTCTAGATCATCAGCATGTAACCCTGCTTCAATAAAATCAGTCAGCTAGATGATGACAAATTGACTACATTGGATATATCCTCTAATGAGCAAGGCAGTAAAACATTCTTATGAAAATAGCCATTGTGCTTTTGAATTTTCATGCATTAAATGTCTACTTCATCAACATTTTGTTCCATGCTACACTACTTCTAACCATCAAACAAATGACAAAAGATATAGGAAAGGGACAACTACCCATGGAATTAACTGGTCCTATCACCCATAAAATGGTGAAAAGACCTAGTGAAGACTCAATTTGTCCTCAGTTAGAAGACAAAATTGCTAACTATTCTCATTGTATTTCTAATAGAATTAGACTCTGGAAAAAGATTACTTAAATGGGAGATATATTCAAGTCTCTCTCAGACCCTGAATCAATTCCTCAACATGGTTCTAAACCCAAGAATTATGGAAGAAAAAAAAACAGCATTTACTGAGTAAGTAATATGGCTAGGCATAATGTGAAGTCCATTTTACAAGTGAAAATATAAGTTTATGAAGTTAAGTCACAAATAAGATAGATGATGAACACAGACTGGAATCCAGGTGTGCTTGGTTCCCAAGTCCATGATTTCCTAGTGTGTAATGCTGGCAAAAGGCTAAATAATGCCCTTACTGAAGACATTTCTACAAATAGATAACAATAAAATATAATTGATTTTTCATCTACTTCAAAGAATACATAGAATCTCTCAGAGGGGGCATTTCCATTGTAGCAGAGTGTTAAAAATTAAGATTTTCAGGTGTAGGGGAGGAAAACATTTTCCCTTCCTTAATTATAGGTTCATTGACTAGTCTAATAATTAAAAAGACATAATACAGATTAGTGACAGGAAAAAAAATCTAATTACATATGTACAGGAGCATGGCAAAGATACAGATTGAAAGGCCATCTGACAATTAAGCCTTACACACCATCCTGAGCTAAGAAGGGAGTATGGTTCTGGGCCTTCAAAAAAGACAACTCACAAAGTGAAAGAGCAAATGTTTGGTAAACACATGTTTTCCTGGTATGCAGATAAGTCTTACTGGAATAAAAAATTTATCTCTGATATTAACTCTCTTTCTGGTAGCTGCCTTCTACCTAAATTTTTAGGTAGTAAAAGGAAAGGTAAAGGGAAAGTAAAGGGAAAGGTAAAAAAGCTTTTTGCTTTTTTGGGTCTGCTAAATCTTGTTTTCAACTCAAAATTATGTATGTGCTGAAGTGGTACATTTTGAGTAGTATATTCTGCCTCCCCTCACAGGAGGTTTATTCATTCATTTGTCTGCGTAGTCCCTTTCTATCTTCTCCTAACATAAGTACTTATATAGTGTTAGAATCTCAGCTCCTCAAATCAACAAATAATCCATATGTAACCACTATATGAATGAAAGAACGAATGCTTGAAGCAAAAGTCTAATGATTTCCAATCAGCTATCTCCACTCTTCCTTAGAGTTCATCCTCCTACAAATTGAGACTCAAAAGAGTAAGTAACTAATTGACTGGTGCATAATAGACCAATCTCATCTATTTGCTAAGTTACAGTTGAAGAATTTAACTCTTCTGAGTAATGTTTCCACCTGGATATTTAGGAAAAAGGATTTATGGGTCATTAGGAAAAACTAATATGAGGAAAACATGACCCTAGTAAGTTGTGCAATCATGAGCAGGCAACTCAGTGATTTTTTTTTTCTTTCCTTGTCTGCAAAAATGAGTATGTTTAAGAAGTTGATCTCTCAATCTCCAAATTCAAACTAAAATTCAATGAATCTAAGAATTACATGCTAATTGTATTGTTTGCTTTTTGGGCAAGTGTAATATTTTTATTTTGCCTATAATTTAACCAGCAAGCACTTTATTCCGAGCATGGAATAAGACATATATGTATGTATCTTAGTTATTACTTACAGTGTGGAACAGTAAAAATTATATAGTACATGAATATAAAATATGAAAGTAAAAAAAAAATAGGAAATTGCAGAAAACATGACACAAATATACCCCATCAGTTAACTGGCAATTTCTTTTTTTGGTTCTTATTTTGTACATTCATTTAAAAAATCATTCCATAACAAAATTGTTTTGGGCATTTAATTTTCCTTTAAAGGTGAATTAAATAGTATTTATTGCAACAATATGAGGAAGAAGAGGTTTTTTCCTAACCATCTTAGAGAGTCCCATAATACCTTCATTTCAATAGACAAAGAGCTTGATTACGGTTATTCAATTGCTAGAGTGATAATATTTTAAGGTCCATGCTATTCAATTTTCTTAAATTAAAAATACATAGGAGACATTTTGTTTTCACTGACTTTACAAAATTCCCTGATTAACATGCCAGATGCCACAGCACTTCAAGCCTGATGAAGGCTCCCTGGAGTTAATGTCCTTTCGGCAGTTGTTGCCAAAGAAATGAAGCAGATTGTGCAAGGCTGCATAATCATATGATTTCACTCCAATTGAGGAGCTACTGCTAAAGAAAAATCCACTGCCTTGATGAAAAAACAATTTTAAATGATAAATTATCTGGAGAATGACAGATTTTCAATGCAGGTCTATAGCATGGTAGTCTTTGACATACAAGTGCTGAAGCCTAGATTTAGTTAATTCTTCATTGAAATGAAGATCATATATTTGATCACCAGAGAATAACAAAAAAGCTCCATCACAACATGACTAAAGAGAGAGCTGCTTTGTTTGGTGCCCATTGTGTTTGTGGATGTTACTAAATAAAATAAATAAAAACAGAAGAGGACCCCCAGCTGGATGTCACCCAGGTTGATCTATCCTTTCCCTCAGCTGCCTCCTTTTGACCAGGTCACATGGCAGAATCTCCAGCACAGCTACTGTTCTCTCCCCTGTCGCTTCCCTAACAGATTCCTGAGTTCACATGCTAGGACTTCATTCACTGAGGGCCCCCTGGCTCTTCTGAGCCAAGAACATGTCTTGCCTGTCCTTGCTGTCATACACGCCTGTGCTTCCTCGTGAATCTGAATTATGTGCTGGCTGATCTGACACCTAAGGAGCAGGCCAGAATTAAGACCTTCAGGCAGCAACACGACAAGACAGTGGTAGGCCAAATCAACATGGCCATGACGTATGGTGGCATAAGAAGTAGTGAAGAATTGATGGAGGAAATACCTCTTCTTGATCCCGATGAGGATGTCTGCTTCTGAGGCTACAGTATATCTGGATACCAGGAATTGCTGCCCAAGGTACAAGATAGGGGAGATCTCCTGCCTCAGAGTTTATTTTAGCTGCTGGTAACTGGACAAATCCCAAGAGCTGTCAACCTAGGTCACAGCACAAGATGATTCAGGGCCTCGAGGGTCCAGGGACCCCAGAATGCCCTCTGGGCCTT
Source organism: Scalopus aquaticus (assembly GCA_004024925.1). Classification (NCBI taxonomy): domain Eukaryota; kingdom Metazoa; phylum Chordata; class Mammalia; order Eulipotyphla; family Talpidae; genus Scalopus; species Scalopus aquaticus. The sequence continues at coordinate 26,305 of PVIJ01014859.1, forward strand.
CTCTTCACTGAGGAAAGAATTAAATGAGTTTCACTGCTTCAGTACTATGCCATGACAAAGTTGAATTATTTGGGGTGTCATGGACACTGCACAGCACTACTAGAACCAAGCTCTAGGCTTCCCTCAAGTGAGGCCCAAATCAATGAGCACAGATAATCTGATGAATTGGATGGATTCTAAGTCAGGGTAAAACTGGAAAGTGGGGGGACACTACTAGAAAGTTAGGGAGATTCAAAAAAGGATACTTTCGTTAAGCATTATTAAAGGCTTACTAATAAATTGTAGCTCAGGCACTGATAATAAGTTTGAGATTAAAATATAAATGTTAAAGCTTTAAAAGATAAACAGTGACTTCCTTTACCTAACCAGCACCTTCCCTCTGTCTGGTAAGAATTGTCCATCAACTGTAGGATGATCAGCACTAATGTCCTTTCCCTCTGTTCATTAAAGACAGCCATGAACATAAGGGAAAATAAGACTGCAAAAACAGGGCAAATATCTTCTACTTCATGGAAAAATAGCCAATCTATGTAAGTTTTCTTGAGTCGACCCTAAGAACAGACTTACATTACCAAAAATTCATGTGTGAACTCCAGGCACACTTTACAAAACCAAAAAAAAAAAAAAAAAAAACCGTGACTAATTTACAGGTAGCTTAGTTCTCTGATGCTATGCATAGAGCCAGCAGGAAATGGCACTAGGCAGGTTCCCGGTAATGGGCAGACATGTATAAACCAGTCCTGGAGCCCTTGGTGGCTTTTTATGGCCTTCTTTTATTTAAACTCTTAAACTCTGGCAACTATATACAAGGTGGTGGGGCTGGGGGGGCACTGGGTACCATCTGCTTGTGGCACTGGGTACCATCCTGGCCCCTGGCAAAATTTCAGCTTCTCTGGGGGCCCTTCCTGCAGCAGGCTCTGTGCGCTGCTGCTGCTTCCCTCTGCACTCTCCTTCTGCACATGCGCACTCTATCAGCTACGCTGTAGTCACTAACAGCTACTCCAAGCCACAGCCAGGCTTTGCTCCTCTAAGCCACGCAGCACAGTAGGCCTACGGAGGCCCATCCCCAAGTGGGGGGAAGCAAAAAAGCCTGAGAGCTCTCCTGCCTGCCCCACATTATGTAACACAATACCTCAAAAAGTAAAAGTTCGAGTTAATAAATATGTATTGTCTCACAGTTTATGAGAGTCAGGATATTAAGAAGGGAACTGAGTTGGGTCTAGTCAGATTCTCTCATGAGGCTGCTGACTAGTCAGGGCTTCACAAAGGGATGAAAATCCATTTCAAACTTCAATCACGAGAATTCTGATAGGGGCTTCCATTCTCTACCAAGTGGGCCTCTCCATAGAGCTGTACACTTTCTCTAACACGATAACTTTCTCTAACACAAGCAGTTCGAGAGAGATGTCCTAAGACAAAAGCTGAAGTCTTTTACATCCACACTTGGAAGTGACATATCAACACTTCTGTTCATTGCTGTTTATCACACAGACAACCCTGGTTCAAGGTAACAGGGGAGCACAGGAAGGTGTAACTACAAAGAGGGAGGGTAAATAAGTGGCATTTTTGAGGCTAAACACCAAGCAGGTGCAACCATTATTCACTGTGTGAGCTGAGCCCTACTCATCCCAAAGGCCCAGGCAAGGTGTGTTTACAAAGCAGGAAATTCTAGAAGCCTGGGTTTCAATCTAATTTAAGATTAAAATACAAAACAGCGTAAGTATCTAAAAACTTCACTTGGAAAGTTAAAAAAGTATAAAAACACAAATGCATTTAGCACTATCCCTCTCAGATGTTACTAATTAAATAAAAACTTAAACTATTTCATCTCCACTTAAATCTATATACTACAGCTTATTTATATGCATCCCTAGAGAAAATATCCTTTCCCTCCCTACCTTTTAAGATTTTGGAGCTTCAGAATTTATCTCAGTTCCATAGAAAGATTTCCAAACAACTCAAGGAATTTTCATTTCATGATGTAATGTTATAGAATTCTACTTGATAGTTTTTAATAATACAGAATATTCTGGCTCAAATAATTGAGAGTGCTCAAATAATTGATAGACACATAATAAGCATTCAAAATATTTCTTGGTTAAATTTTTCCTATCACTTTTTATGTAAAATGACAAAAGAAAATGTTGATATGTTAGATATTTTTGTTAGTGTTGTAAAGGAAAACAGACCTTCTAAAGAAAACTAAAAGTCCATATATATGTACAAATTTTTTTTAAAAGAACAGAAACCAGAAGCAAAATGTTGCTGCTAGGCTAGAAACGTGTATTTCCAAATAACCATAATTTGCAGAAAAAAAATGAAAATTTTCTCTATCTTTTAAAAGGTCAACTAGTATTCATAAAAATAACAACAAAAACCTCTTTTCTTTATTACAGTGTATGTATCCCATTTCAATGAAAATTGTATCAGGTTTCAAAAACTAAAATTAGGGTAAATTAAAAGCACTTCAAAGATGTTATAAACTACCTCTTTTTCAGTCTTGCCTCATAGATGTGTCTATGCTATAATTTATAATTCCTGAATCTGGAAAGAAAATGAAAATGTGACAGAGAAATCGTTTTAAAGGCAATTTTAAAATGACAACATGTTCAAAATATGATTGAGGAGTTTAAAAATTCAAAATTTTATCTAGATTTTATTATTTTAAGTTATAATCTACATACAATAAAAATATGAATCATTCAACACAACGAATAAAATTTAAGAAGGTCGTTATCAGATTCTTAGAAATAGTACTGTAGTATTATGCACTGAAATGTATTGTGGTGGGAAGTTTAAGAAAAAATGTTCAGAGATGATTAAGCAGTGCTCTAACTGCTGAACATTTATTTACAAATTGAAGCCTTTTCTTTAGAAAATAATTGCTAAAAATAGCTTCCATGAACAGAATTAAGTTTCTCAAATTTTATAGCATTACAAACAGAAACAAAAGCTTAACTTTAAGGTTTATTCATTTCTCTACTGTTTCCCCCCTAATTTATTCATCTTCATAGCACTTACCATCACCTAAACTATTGCATATTTAATTTCTAAGCAGAGGTACCAACTCTAAAATTAAAGGGAGGCTTTCTGAAATCAAAATTCAGATTTGCCATGTTTTTGAGAGGCCAAAAAAAGGAAACTGTTCAACAGGGGAGGACTCTATGTGCAAAGACCCAGAGATAGGAGAAAGAATGAATCAAAAGGCATTCAATACAATTCTACTGTCCAGTTTAAGCTAAGGGGGAAGAACTATCAGTAAGATGTTTTCAACAGATGCTTTCAGGACCAAGTAGCAGAAAAAGCACCTCTAAATCCTGAGCTAGCTGTGCAAACAATTAGACTGAGAACTAGTTTATTCTTTCCTTTTCTCAGATCCAATTCCTCACTACTGATTTCATTCTTGGCACCCCAACATCTGCGTTGATAATCTCAAAGTGACTCTCCACAGTTCCCAGGCCTACTTATTTTCACTTCACACCCAGAATTGAAAAAAGAGAGGGTGACATTTATTTACAGAAAAAATCTGAGATTTATTTGGTTGGGTCAACTTAGGTCACCTGAAAGTTAGATATTGAAATGGACCTTGCCCGGTTTCTCTGCTCAATCCTTAGAGCCCTGATGAAATCAATTCCTAAAACCATAGGAAACTAATAGATACTAGGGTCTTTTGGTAAAGAAAAAAGGAAAATTGGAAGCATGAACAGCTGGCCTATTATATTTGCCATCTAACTTTAGATTGTGTCATAAAGAAGCAACTAAGAGCCACTGAATTGAGCAAAGGAAGAACCATTTAGATTTCATGGTGGAAATACACTCTTTTGGGCCTCCCTGGTGGTGCAACAGGTTAAGTCTCAGCACTATGAAGCCATCTGCAGCCACTGCAGCACGAGTTTCATCCCTGGCCAGGGAGCTTCCCATATGGCACAGCAGACCTCTCCTGCCTCACCTGCTGCTCCCCTCAGCAGTGTACTTCAGTAGATCTGCCTGTTCTGCTCCACACTCTGTCTCTGGTGAATCCTCTCACCACCCCACACCTCTGGCCTACACCCCAGTTCCTGTATACATAAATAAACATTATCCTTTAAGAAAAGAGAAAAAAAGAAATATACTCTTTCTACAATGTGAAGAACAGAGTGAACAGCGTCAATGTTAGACACAGGGAAACTAGTTAGGAGGATGTTGCATGGTGCTATCAATAGGGATAGATTGGTAATAAAAAAAAATTCAGGAGATATTCAACAGTGAAAACAGACATTGGAGAAGATTTGGATTTAAGAAATGAAGGAAAGAGAAAAAAGTTCAGGATGATTCCCATGTATCTTGAATGGTCAAGTGGACATGCATGGTGGTGCCATAAAGGACAAGAGGAAACACAACTTGTAATGAGTTGGTTTCTGCATATAACTTTGACATCCCTAAACAGGTTAGAACCTTAAAGTTGTTTCGGTTCTCAGGTTCTGCCATTTCAGAAGATGTCTAATAATTCTGTATTACAGGTAAAAATATAAAATTAAATATGGCATTTAAAATTACTAATTGTTAGTAAATGTTGTATTATTTGGACACGTTTCCTTTGTGTGCTTAAGTTTTGTTTCATTAAGCTAAATTCTGATATCACTTGCCAAAATCAAAGCTTAAGAGGAAATAAAGAAGAGACCAGAAGCATGTAATAAATCATCTATGTTCTCCTCCAACAAGAAACATAAAAACAGGGCCTCCCTGGTGGCGCAGTGGTTGAGCGCTGCGCTGTGGAGCTGTTGGCAGCGCACGATGCGAGTTTGATGCCCAGCCAGGGAGAATCCCACATGGTGCGGCAGACGCCTCCTGCCCGCCTGCTGCTCCCCTCAGCAGTATATTTCTGATCTGCCTGTTCTGCTCCCCACTCTGTCTCTGGTGAACCATATCACCACCCCACGCATCTGGCCTGTACCCCAGCTTGTATGTATAAATAAATAAATCTTAAAAAAAAAAAGAAACATAAATACATATTAAATACCAGCTGCTATGGTGGTATGCTTATAAAACTTTCTTGTGACTAAAGGGAATATTTTAGAATCAAGGAGACTTAATATTCAATTCTACACTATTTCCATTAGTATAACATTAAATTCCATATTTTCAGAAAGGTCTGCTACACTTGGGTATGTACTTCTGTTGTGGTATTGAGACCAAAAAAAGCAGTAACAAAATGAAGTAATCCCTACAATTACCCCGTCTACCAATTCTTGGATAGTGTTCGAGCCTTCTCAAGAGGAAAGAAAGATGGGAGTTTTAAGTTCCACGTCCTTGGGCCTCCCTCGTGGCACAAGGACTTGTCTCAGTACTATGAAGATATTAGCAGCCACTGCAGCATGAGTTTGATTCCCAGAGCTTTCCACATGGCGCAGGGGACCGCTCCTGTTTTGTCTGCTGCTCCCCTCAGCAGTGTATTTCAGTCAATCTGCCTGTTCTGCTCCCGACTCTGCCTCTGGTGAATCCTCTCAACCTCCTACACTTCAGGTCTACACTCTTGTATGCATAAATAAATAAAATAAATCTTAAAAAAAAAAGTTCCATGTGCATGGTAGGTCTCTTGCCAATAGATTTTATTCTAAATAAATTAAAAGTGACAACTGCTTACATAACATCATTCATGGATTCCACGAACATAAGCAAGCATAAGCTGAATGGCTTTGTGCGGCATTAGTGAGAGAGTTTCAATGAAACTCCTACAGTGTGGATAGGACCGAAGACCAAGTGTGATACAAATATACAATAATAGCATAGCTTAATTGCATGAATGACAAGTAAACTTAAGCAGCCTGATCTATCTGTTACACTACAATAAATTTGTTCAAAATATACATTTTAAGAGCCATTTTACTCACTATGCACCAATGTTACTTTTTTTAAGGACACAGATTCAAATCCTAGCTCTGATGTTCTACGTGTGATTTTAAGCAAGGCACATACGTAAGTCAGAGCTCAGTCCCCTCACCTGTAACTTGAGGACTTCAGTTAGATGATTTTTCAAATTCTTTCTCTGTCCAAACAGCCTATGGCTTGGATGGCAATTATAGTATTGTATTTTTCCTAATGTGGGGCATTTTTCCTACAGGTAGTTAAAGGATTTACAGGTATAAAAGGATTTCTACTGTCATTTTTGGAAATAAAAGAAAATTCAGTATAAGAATATCTAACCTACTAATAACTTTGTAAAAGCTATGCAAATTTTCCCAAAAAATAAATGTAGTCTCTTGAAACATTATTTTATAGCCAGTGTCTTTTACTACCATACTTTTAATTCACAGAATTTCTATACCATCCCAAATTTGACTATTCTGAGAGAAAAGTCAGAAAATACAATTGTTTCTAATTATTATGACAGTATAAAACTTCATTATAAATTACTTTTTGAAAAGTTATTAATTTATGTTTTCAAAATATATGTTATTAGTAATTACCAGGAGAAAGAGTTGGTTTTACCAATACACAAAACACAGCACAATCCCCCAGTACAGAAAGCCCAAGGTCAAGAAGCCAATAAAGGGATGGACTAGAATACAGATCCATGTTCCCCAGCTGAAAGTCCATTAGGCAATCCAGTGTCTGCAATGGCAGGTGTCACTAGCTAACAGCAAAAAACCTAGTAGTAGGTAGTAGTAGGTAGCAGCACTCATCTCTTCGGGCTAGACATCTGAGAGGAGGGGTGAGAGTTCTACTCTTTCTGACATAGATGTGAAGCTGCTTAAACAGTATCTGACATCTAATAAGCACTCAATGAATGTTAACTATGAAAATAATTGCTGTAACAGGGAAAAAATGGGTCTTTTATAGGCTAAATTGCGTGTCCCCCAAATTCATATGAAATGTCAACCCCCACTACCTCACAGTGTTTGGAGAAAGGATTTTAAAGGGATGATTAAGTTAAAATAGGGCCATTAGAGTGGGGTCTAATCCAATATGACAGGTGCCCTTATAAGAGATCAAAGATAAATGGAATTTAGACATGCATGGAGGGAAGCCCATGTGAAGCCACAGGGGAAGTCAGCCATCTAGAAGTCAAGGAGAAAGGTCTCAGAAGAAACCAAACCTGCAATACCTTTGTCTTAGATTTTCAGCCCCAGAAATCTGAGACTATAAAATTGTTTTTTATGTCAGCCAGTCAGTAGGGCTTTGTTATGGGAATTTTAGCAAACTAACACAGGGAGCAAAAGGTGGAAACATGACTTAACCAAAACAGTGGTACAACGTCTGCTTCATTAAATTCAAGATAAAGAGACAAGGGCAAAAACTGAGGCAGGGACCCACTTAACAGCTCTCAGCAAGCACTAAGACTCTGGGTCTGGGATAAAGAGCGTGACTAATAGCAAAAGTAGTTGGATACTAAACTACTGTTCTAAGACTTCTTAAAAATTCTCCAAAGAGATCACCGGAGCTTGGGCATAAAGCAGAAGTGCCATTACCAGTATCGAACTTGTACAGATATAACTGAAGTCATGAAAATAAGAAGCCTCCTAATGCTTACTGCATACACCAACATCCGACGCATAAAAGGAACCTCACTTCATAATTATTTCACATTAATTTTTTTTCTTTGAAAGAATGTATTGTTGTGTCTGTTTGGTCTCAGAGTTAACTGGGCTCAGCTAGAATTTTTTTGTTTGGGGTCTCTCAAGTCATGGTAGTCAAAAAGCATCTGGGACGAGAGTCATTTGAAGCTTTCTGGGGCTGGACAACCAGAGTGATCACTCCCAAGGCTGGCTGAGCTTGCTGGCTATTGGCTGGCAACTCCCCTGAGAAATGTACTACAGTTACTCACTTTTACTGTCTCTCCATGTAGTTTGGGCTTCCTCACAGCCTTGAGTTCCAGAGCAGATGGACCTCTTCGTGGGTAGCTGGGACTATGATGTAAATGATCAGACTTCTGAATTTATGTCAAAAGATCATACTGACAGCTGCCATCCTAATGTGATCACATAAAGGTAAAAAACATGTGCCCAATGCTTTAAGATACTGTGGTATGCCTTTGCATATTAATGCTATTTTATATGTTTTTTTAAATTAGAGTACACATTTTGATTACTTTGACCTCAAGTTCATATAAGATTACACAGACTTTCTTTTATTCTCTTCTAGAATATGTAAAAATCTCAATAGAGTATTTCTAGCTTTTAGCTACCAAGGAATTACACATTTTTTCTCAAATGCTGGATGTTATTTTAAGATAAAATATGCCAGAATCTGAGGGTTTTATGTATGTATAAAAGAATAATTTTATCCCTCAAAGACTTTCCAAGGAAAGCTACAATATGAATGTCTCAGCTTATTTTTCATTAAAATGAATGAGAATAGTATAGATGAGTTAACTATTCAATTTTTTTCTGTTTTACAATGTACACAACTAAAGAATAAAAGAAAATGTAGCATGTTTTGTATATGCTTCAAAATATTAGGCATTCTGTATTCCTTGAGCTGAGTGTTATTTTTAAGTAGATGACAACATGGAAATAACTACAAGGACATTAACCCCTGTTCACTATCTGTTCTAATGAGAAGTCTCTCAAACTTAACCTAAGCCCAGATTTTTCTCAGAATTTTCAAGGTCTCTACACACTTAGGGAAGATAAGAAAAACCTATGAACTTTTATGCATACTCCAGCAAGCTCCAATGCAGAGAACCACCACCATAATCAATTGATTTTAGTTGTGTGAAATTAAACATTTTCTACAAAATGTATTAAGCACCTACTGTGTACTGGTACTAAAGTACTGCTGACTGGAACACCAAGGACTCTACTCCTTGAAAAAAAAAGAGGAGACAAAATTTATATTTAACTGATCAACCTGGGTAAATGAGAACCAGGAATCATTTTTTCATTCATTCATTCATTCAAAAAATATGTATTAAGTGTATCTCTGTGCCATTCACTCTTCCAAGCAGATCACACAACTTATCACAGTAATGTTTTTAAAAATCTATGAGAAAGGTATTGCGATATATACTTTACATTTAGGGAAATGGTACCCTATGTTAAAATTTTGTCAATAGTAACTAATCTTTTACTATGCGGCAACCGAGTTCCAATGCACTCTTCTTCATATGAGGGAAACAGACCCATTCCTGCCTTCATATGGCTCATAACGGAGACCAATAATTTCTTTAGTTCTAGTAAACTGGTGCTCCTGCCCCAGGCTCTGCTCCTCAAGGGGCCCGAGATACTGAAGACTTTCTCAAAATTGTCAAAGCCCCTCCTCTACTATGCCTGGGGTCAGCTGAGGCTAGCAGGGATGACCAGGACGAGAGGTGCAGGCCCGGACCAGAACCTCTGCAATTCCTGATTCCCATGTTTCTCCTTCAGGCACCTTCCAAATTTCAGTCCTATGCACGGGGTCAACCAGATGACCCAAGGCACTCCAGTACTTTTGCCTATTAGTTCATCTTAGGGCCCTTAGGCTGTGCCTCTTTCCTAGAGGTTACACTTGAGAGAGAATTATTCCTAGATTACACAAGAGCAGGCTTCCAGAAGCACCCTGACAAGCTTATTGTATGCTACTTATCGACATCAGGCACAGTGGTGGGGCAGTTTAGAGTTCTGGGGTACCAACAGGGTACTGTCAACCCTCTGGTTTGAGCTCATGTATTAGATCTTATGTCAGAATCAAGTATCAGATCTACTGATATACACCCGTGTTTTGAGCACCTGCTGCTTCTGCTCTGCAGCATCTGAGGGCAGGGGCAGGGATATTTCCTTTGTGTACTCTCCTATTGCTGGGACCAAGGGCATCACTCCCTCTAAGGTGGTTGTACCTATTTTAACTAAAGGCTTATTAGGCTATTCCACAAAACCAAGAAGCCCTTGCAATCAAGGCCTCTTTTGGCTCCCACAGATGTGCTGATTGGTAATGTCATGCTCTCCAAGGTAAGTCTTAAACACACTACACATAAAACAGTCATTGGTTGCACAGATGTAATCACTGTTGTCTCAGTTATTTGAGAAAGTTTATAATATCCCCTGTCATTCACTGCAACCTACTAATTTTGAAGGGGCTACCTTAGTAAATTAATAGATATAAAATGAGGATCACTATACCTGTATTCGCTGATCTTTGAGGGTGGCTCTAAACTCTGCTGTTATTACACTTCTGATCTAATAATATTACATTATAATTCTGATTTATTTATTATCTTGGCAAAGATAGTCAAATTTTAGAGATATCTAGCTTTTACATACATGGAAACACTGTGATGGTTCTTCCAGATGTAAACTATGTCTCTATCAGATACTCAGAAAACTTATAAGTAACCACCATAGGCGATCCACAGGTTCCTTAAAATCACAGTGAGAGACACCTGACCTATTAACTGACCTCCATAAACCCCCAATCTCTTAATAATGGCATTGTACGTTTGAACCCAACAGGCTTGAAAACTTTTGGAAATTTCCATTTCAGTATGTGATTACTCTGGTAAATGGTAGTAGAATTTAGGGGAATTGACAGAAGGAATCATTTCTATATACATTTGACTTATTGTGGTTCCATCTTTAAGAGGATCATCCTGTTCTTCAATTGATGGACTCGATCTGATAAATGACTCATAAATGGAAACCGAATGATTAATGATAATTTTCCATTGCTGGGTGACATCAGCCACTTGCTTATCCACTTTTAATTTATTTTATCCCTAGGAACACTCAGATTGATCAGCCACTGGCATAGTTCCCTGAGCGTTGGTGTCTACTTGGGGCAATTTGGTTAACTGCCAATTATGTTAACATCATCCACTTTATCTCCATTGTTTAGGTGTTGCTCCTTGTCTCTACTCATCTTGTAAGCTACTGTCTTTTAACACAAGAGAGCTTTTCCATAGTATTTCCTACCACCAACCCTGCCCAACAAAGGAGAGTTACCACTGAGCTTCTCAATGTTTCTGATGCCCACTCCACTCCCCATAGCACATTCCTTAATCTTTTACTAAGACACTCTCCTCTAATCCACACTAGTAAACATTTTATCTGGTGGGCACAAAAATCTTAACAATACTCACTCTCTCAACTTTCCTTAATCCTTTATTAAGGTATATCTTGCATCTCCACCTCATTTCACATATATTATCATTTTTTGCAATCTCTCAAGATCCACTCTACCATCATAATAGGATAGGTTACAAGTTCTTTTCATAAAAACTAAAACCTAGAGAATAGAATAGAGCCCTTTCATCAACACACTCTCTTATCAAGTCTCACATTATGTAACATTATCTATGTAATACATTACAATCTTGCTTTATGTGATATATATGTAAAATTGAATTATGCAATCTACATTTTCAAGAAATGGTGACTTTTTAAGAACAGCTTCAGATTTACAGAAAAATTACATATAATACATGAAGTTCCCACATACCCTAAAGTCAGTTTCTCATTGTTATGAACATGACTATGGTTCATTTTTCACAATTAATGAAACAATACTGAAACACTACTAGTAATGAAAACCTATATATACTTTATTCACCCTTCCTTTGTTACTTCCTAGTGGCCTTTTTCTGCTCCAAAATCACATCCAGTATACATATTCATTTTATTCACATCTCCTTAGGTTCCTCTTGACTGTGACAATGTCCTTATTTTATCTGACTTTGACAGGTTTGAAGATTGTTGATCAAGTATTTTTTGTAGAATGAACCTCTATTTGGGTTTGTGTGTATATATTTTTCAAAACTTTTTTCTTTGAATGTTATTAAATTTATTTATTCTCTTACATTCATTGTTCATTCTTACACAGTACTTGATTTCTTTTTTAAAAAAATTAGGCTGTGGCTACAGAGGTATAGGAAGAAGATCAACAAGGGTACAAACTGTCAACATAATTTATCATTGTTGATAAATTGAGCTTAGGCAGTTGGCTAAGGTAGTATTTGTCAGGTTTCTCCACTGAAATGTTACTCTCCCCCACTCCTTTTCAAATATACTCTTTGGAATGAAATCACTGTGTCCAGCTCTCACTTAAGGAAAATGAGGTTATGTGCTACCTTCTAAGGACAGAGTATTGGCATAAATTATATAGAATTCTTTTGCAAATGATATTTGTCTCTTCTCCCTCAATTATATATTTATTCAATCATTTATTTATATGCTTATGCATATTTATTTTATAAACTATTATTTTATAATCTATTATTTTATTTTGTTGCATATATTTTTCCAGCTTTGATCACTGGGAGGATTATTAATTGAATCTTATACCCAACGGACATAGCTCTTTCAATGTGTCTTGCATTTTCTTACTTTACTGACACAATAATATACTACAGGCTCATCTCAAATATTTCCTGCCCCAAACCTACAATCAGCATTTCTCCAAGGACACCTGGTTTCTTATGTTGGAGAAGAATATTAGAAAACAAGGAACTCACACAACTCAACAAAAAAAAAGCCAATAACCCAATCAAAAAATGGGCAGAAGAGCTCAAAAGGCACTTCTCCAAAGAAGAAAAGCAAATGGCCAACAGATACATGAAAAAAAGCTCAACATCACTTATAATCAAGGAAATGCAAATCAAAACCACTATGAGATACCA
>PVIJ01014860.1:0-38867 GCA_004024925.1 Scalopus aquaticus
AGAAAGAAAGAGAAAAATATCGAATGGTTTCACTTATAACAGGACTATAGGGAGGCCGGGTGGGAGAGAGACAATCAGTGGGGGGGGAGGGGGGGAGGAAGGAGCCGGAGGGAGGGAAGGGAAAGGGCACAAAATGGAATAGAAAAGAACACAAGGGACCATGGAGATGGATCACAGGTGAATTGGTGGTGGGCTACCCAAGGGGAATGCAAAATGTAAAAGACATAAATAACAATAAAAATATATATTATAAAAAAAAAAAGAAAATCAATTGTGATACGTTCTGGTGATCTATTACAGTTTGTGAAGTTTCACTTCTTAAGCCAAAATAAGTTCTCCTTCTGTTCAGAGAACAAGATTCAGTAGGGTATGCAGATTTGATTTATGCCTTTAGATGGTGCCGTTACTTAAAATATTTGATTCAATGTCCAGTTTTTGTGACATTTAAGTGTAGGTCTTCTATACTCAAATGTCTCTAAAAAAATCTCTTTTATCATACAATTTCTTTATAGTAATTGATGGACAAAAATGAAAACCATACCAATGAAAAAGAACATATAATTTCACATCCTATTTTTGCTTGGATCATATTGCCAGAAAAAAAGGATCCAGATTTGCCCATTTCCCCCATTTTTTCCCCCACAACTCAAGTAAAACTATTTGTCTAGAATTTCTAAAAACTAGGATTCACAAAAATATCCTAGCTCTAATCTCAGATTCCAAACTGGGGCTCTGGTTATGTCAAAGGGGTCTGACTGGTAGCATTCATCTCCATGATTAAGGATCATGGCTGGAATAAATCAGAAAGGATGAACTAAAAATCTTCGAGAAACATATTTTAGACTTTAGAGACTCAGCATAAGATGGGAGACACACACTGATATAAAAGGTTTCAGCAACAGTTTGAGTTTTATATTTGTTTATCTATGTATCTCTCGGTCTATCAGCTAGCTACCTACCTACTTACTTAACTACCTACAGATAATTGACCTGTATGATCGCTAATTTTATGTGTTCTCTTCACTGGGCCATAAGATTTCCAAATATTTAGTCAAATATCATTCTAGGTGTTCCTGGAAGGGTATTGTGGCATGAGATTAATAGTTAAATTTCAGATTGAGTGAAGCAGATCGCCCTCCCCAGTGTTGGTGGATTCATTCAATCTTCCCATCATCTAACTAGACAAACTCACTAATCTTCCTTTGAGTTAGAATTCCTCCTGCCTGATTGCCTTTGAGCAGGACATTGACTTTTTCCTGCTTTTTCACTAAAGCATCAGCCTTTCTGAGTTTTCATCTTGCTGGTCTTCCTTGAGAATGGAAGAACACCATAAGTTTTCCTGTTCTCAGGTCTTTGGAGTTGGAATAAATCTTTTAAAATTTTTATTTTTAACGTCATATATAAAATATAATGATATTTAATATTTATAACCAAATATATATTTAAATATATGAATATATTATATGTAAGTCTGTGATATATAAATATTACATACACGCAGTATTGGTTCTGTTTCTCTAGAGAACACTGCTAATACAACATGGATCAGTAAGGTTTACTTTATGCAGTGGTATTGATAAATGATTCAGTCAAAGTCATGGAGAAAACTGAACAGGACCAACACATATTTCTCATTAAGACATAGTATCAGTCAATATAGAAGCAACTAAAAGCAACATACAGTTGGGAAGGAAAAAGTGTTACCTTAATTTTGTTGTGGTATTATAACTTGTAAAAGTAGTACTTTTAGATATTATTATAGATTTACTGTTTTTTTTAAATGGGTGATGGAAGTAATACTTTTCTAAATTAAAAGAGAAAATACTTTTTGCTAGTACTTGAAAATTTACTAGAGTGTTTCATAATTAGACTTAGGAAAATGGATGTGCTTAAAAGAAAGAATAAAGGAAAAAGAGAGACAATAAAAGAAAAAGCAAACGAGTTCCAAATGCAAAGCCTCTATCATCCTCAGGGCACATTACATTACTGGTTTTGATGTATGACAACAGATGTGGAATGTCGTCAACCCAGGGAGTTCACTTGCTCTTTGAAGAGTTTTTACTGGGGCTTCATTAGGTAAGTACCATTAATTGGTTGATTATCCATGTGGTTGCACTCAATTTCCAGCCTCCCTTCCCAAGAGGTCAGCATGAGATGTCAGAGGCCTTGGGGCTTCTCTTGCATCACCAAGCTCACATAAACTCTCAGATCATCAGATGTGGTCCGGGGCCTTATCATGAAAGACAGACACTAGTGTCACTCTGGAAATTCTCAGGGTTTAGAGCTTAACATCAGTAACAAAAGTCAGGCCTCTCTAAGGATAAAGTCAAATTATTTACAACAAAAGTATATAAGCACTCATATTTTCAAAATAAAAACAAGTCACATCATCTTGTTTTAGTGAATTAAATAAGAATCAACGAAATTTTAAATCACTCTACAATAGTCCGATGTAACTACTAGCTAAACTTTGATACACATGTTTTTCTAAAGTTTTGAAATCCCATTGTATACACAGCTTTGTATTCTGCTTGGCAGATTCTTGGAGAGCCTTACTCAAACTTCATTTCATCATTTTTTTTTTTTTCTATTAGCAGTGGTTGGGAACGCAAAAACTAAATTTCTGATGCTCCATTGCCATCAAGGATAGGAATCAAGACATAATCAATGGAAACTTGGAATTCAGAGATGAGATGGAGGTTGTTTAATGCAGCTAAGGGAGCAGAGAAGCAGTTCTGAAAATCATGAATATTTGCAGCGCTAGTTCATGTTCCAGCTCCTGGTCACCAGCTGTACATTTGTGAGGCAGTTGGGATGGCAACATAACAACTCCAGTTAGAAGTAGCGACTTTCCAAATGCGTGCAGCAGATACTGTGTTGTGACAATAAAACCCCCCAAAATTCATGGAGTTTGCAGACATTGAATGTATCTCTCTTGAAAAATAATTGGGTAAGGACCTAATTCCTGGTATTGAGTCATTCATGCATCACATACCTGGAGTGGCTTTTATTTCCAGTTTTGAAATCTGAGTGAAAACATTTTGTAAACGATCTTACTAGGTCTTTCCAATCATCAGAATAATCTTGTAAAAATTTTTCCAGTGACAACCTAAAAATCTTTTATGGAAATAATGTTTCAAATATATATGTCCATGTGAACAAGTATTTAACATAAAAATAACTTCACTTTCTTGAACTTTGCATTTTTATAGAGAATAGAACACATGTATGCATATATATGCTAGTATTTCAAATTTTCAATAGTCACATTAATTTTGTTTTAAAATTTAGCCAAAACTCACCATGGCCCAAGATTTCTGCTCTTTCAAATCTTACAATAAAAATATTTAAAAACTTAGTTGAGACATGGTGAAGGAAACAGTGTTTGTTCAAATTTTAAATTAACAGTACACATTTTAATCGCAGTTGCCAATGACAGTATAGATGTATAATTTTTCTCCCAAATAATTTTTCTAGTGAATGAGTATAGACTAGAACAAGGGGTATGGGAGAGCAATTAAGAGAAAACCAATAATGTCTTTGCTGTTTTTAAAATATAATTTTCAGGACAAAGGATATATAACCAGATATGTGGGGGGAATTCTTCTCCCCTGCAAGTCACTGGGCAGACAATAGGATTTTGTTTAGGAATTCTTGAAAATATATGTTAGCTCATTGCCACTGAGATTTATGGAGTATGAGAATAGTTTATATGCATGAATTATGGAATCAACTCTGAATACCAAATATAATTCCTATATTTTTATGTATTTGCATTTGAGATCTGTGGTGTAGAAAAAGCTATCTTTGTGTCTCTGCATAATTACATTATCTTTAGTACTGAAGTTTTACTGAATCTTTGGATCCTGTATTAGAAGTAAGCTTTGGAAAATAATTTCAAATGATATAGTGAGAACTCAAAAGATAATTACTAACTCTAAAGGGATGTGTTTACATTTCAAGAAGTGATAAGATCAAGAAACTTGGAGATAATTCTGAGTTATAAAGTTGAAGACATCGGGGTTATCTTGTCCTTAGAGGGATTTAGTTATATGTCAAAAAGTTAGAATGTGAATGTAGGATCGTTTCCACACCTTCCCTAAAGTACAAATGTTTTTCCTCCTTTTTTTCAAGAAAAAAGTAGTAGCTCCTCTTCTTTTCTAAGTATACAGATTAATTCTTTTTCAACATTTCTGTTTTTATAGGATATTCGACCTCAGTGTACCTCGACAGGGTAAGAATTGTGATGTGGGAAACCAAATGGATATTATTTGCTTTTAAGTGAATGATGATAATCTATCTCTGACTAAACCCAATGTTTACATTCAGGATAAAATTAATAAAGATGAAAACCTCAAGGAATACATACATACATAAATGAACTACAATCCATAAAGACAGACATTTCCTATGAGATAAACTCTAGGTAGAGGAGAGGTATCAAGTCTACTATTACTCTTGAAATATAATTAATAATATAATGTAATCCCTGGTAAGGACAACTTTCTTCATTATGTTACCACATTCTCTATTACATACTCTAGTGTAATATTTTTCACATCCTGTAGCTAATTGTGAAGTATAATGATACTTTGATATATTAATCAGGTTTTTTTTTGCTCTGATAATTCATTTTGACTCAATTGCTTTTCTCCATTTAAAGAGGCTGTGATGTCTGTATCCTCAGTGTAAAGTAAGGATGCTGAAAGAAACAAATTAAGCTTAGATTTTTAGAAAAGGGGGTATTTGTGCTAAAAATTCTGGTATTTAGTATAAAAATCTAAAGTGATAGAGATCTAAGACCATAAAATCTAAAACATTGACAATAGATTTAGGAAAAAACCTAGGAGAGAGCCTTTCTTTCTGTTATCTAAATAAACAAAGAATATTATTTCTGGGCTAAAAATGAGAAATGGTAGAGAAGCAAGAAGTTACAATTTTCTCCATTCTTAGAGGGAAGTTCTTTCAAGAGGAGGAATTTCGGGTAATGGAAATCCAGAGAAATCAAGAACTTGACAATGGTGAAGACTTGTACATTATCAAGTTCCCTGGACGGAACTAAGAAGGTAAGCCATTCACAATTTTTATGACTACAGTGACATATATGTTCAGGCTGATTCATCAGGTCAATTTTTAGACAGATTCTACGGCAGTCACAGGAGAAGCAGAGTTTTATACAAAGTATCTTAGAATAAAGAACATCTTAACAAAGAACCATGAGCACTAACAGGCCTTGGGCAGAGATAAGGAAGATGCCTTAATGATCAGCCTCTATCAACCACCACTACCAGGTGGGGCAGAGTACCTTAACAGCGACAGTGTGGAGAGATGACAACTGAAGGCCCTTCACCTGACAACATGGCACAGATCTCTCATTCTCTCACCACTAGCTTAAATGTAATCCTAGAGAAAGACAAGGGAGGACCATAAGGAAAGCAACCAAAATTTAACAGAATTCGCTGAGATATGATTTCTCTCTTCTGGGTAGAATAAAATCCCAAGGAATTAAAAAAAAACTGAGTAACAGAAAAATTGATAAATGCTATTAACTTTGTTATTATATGGTTATCACCCTGAGCTTGTGAATAACAGCTGAATATCAGACCACGACATTTGCACATGAATTGGCCTTCCTCACTAGAATACAATCTTCTCCCGAGAGAGACATACCGCTTTTTATTTTCTTACCTTTTCCTCTCTGGAGTCTACTTTTTACTGAACGAATAAGACACTAGTGGAGATTGAGAAGTGAGAAACTGGGTGGTATGGTAGGTAATTCATGTTTATATACAACATCTCTTTTCTGTCATAATATTCTATAAAGCTTAGGCCTTGTTTTGTCTTCACATTTCTCAAAATATGTAGTGCTAACCTGACCCTCTGTCATACAATTTTTGCATAACATTTTAATGATAATAATACCACAAGCTGCTCTCCAAATGAAACAAAATCTTCAAAAAATATTTCTAGAGTCAATATTATTCAGTTCCCTTATTCACTGTGGTGAAACGGAAAAAACCCTGAGAAAAATTTATTTTTAGTAATTCTCCCTTACTGTTTTGATTATAAAGTCAATATTTTTCAGTTCCCTTATTCACAATGGTGAAAATATGAAAAAAAAATTTAGAAAGGTTTATTTTCCGTAATATTTTCTTACTGTTTCGATTTAAGCTGGAATCCTGGGACTTATAAAAAGTTCTATTCAGCTACAATACATCAATTCTTTGGTGTTTTGCAAGATTGGTTTCTCTTGTGCCTTTTAGTATATAATAATGATGCTTCCAATGAGACCAACTTAGATGCTCATTAAGTGAGAGGTGTGGGGTGTGGGTGTGTGGAGGGTGGAGAGGTACATGCACATGCACATAAAACAAAATACAGTGTATGTGCCAGCACAATCCTTTAAAAAATGGAGAAAATGAAATGACTTTGGAACAGCAAGTCATTTGACAAATGCAATACAAATTTCCATATACAGCACAGTAGTATCTGTTGCAATTTTGTTTAATGCATTACTTCCCTTACAATATTTCTCAATTGACAGAAATTTTCATCAGAAGTATGAGTGGAAGTAGAGAAAAATAATCACTTCTCCAACAAAATCAAATGTGGGGGAAATTATTTTGCTCTTTAAAAGGAAATTAGCCATTTCTGACTCATTATAACTAATAAGTAGGAGTGGGAACATCAATTGATTGAAAATCATTGAAGCAAAAATGGCTCATTTAAATCAGTTCTATTGAATCAAAGTTAATCACATCTCACCCAGCAGTAAAGAATAATATCAGAAATGGTCCATTGTGAAGAAGGCCAAATTCAAATCCTCCTAACTCTGTCAGGATCACATGACGAACAATTTTGATTCCCACTAATTTAGGAATTTTAGGCTCAAAGGGAACCTAGTCAAGGAAGGGTTAATGAGGTGGTAAGGTAGCTATCTGATACACAGGATAACTCAGCTATAATAAGGCTCAAGCCCAGATCAGTCATGCTTAACAACTCAGGTAAATAAACATCAAATCTGTCATTAAAATTGGATGCAGCAAAAGACTCCTTACATGAGACTATTCTCTTACACCTAATGAAGAAGAAGAAAATAATGTTATTGGAAAGAGACTTTTTAATGGGCATTTAGATTATGTTAAGAAATAGATTATACTATTTGACAACCTAATCCCAACCTACTTTTCAGATTATAATATCTCCATAGATTCGCCTTGGAAAGAGAAGTCTTTATAAAAAGACTAGATTTAGATGTTTCCCTGACAGAGAAACATGGTAGTATCATATATGTGATGGAAAGAGCATGTATAAAAATCTAGAATGCTAGGACACTGAGTCGGACTACAGTGGCACTATGTTCTTCAAAATGATTAAATCATACACGTAACAGAAGAGTATCAGAAATGAGTCACCCAATGCAATGAAGGAAACTTTGTGTCTTGTTAGGAAGTATTGACATTTTCCTATATATAATTTGTTTTCAAATGGTGCTTTCTTAGAGTCCTAACTCTTTCTGGAATATCTCCAGATCTGCTGACAACACAGGGATATAAGGCAAAGATAGAGGAATGCTAAAGTTAAACTGTTAAAAATATGTGTCTTTTACTTCTAGCCATTTTAGCTCCTCATTTATCTGTTTTATTTTGGGGGTTCTGCAGAAGACTGAAATTATTTTTTTAAGATTTATTTATTTATGCACATAAACTGGGGTGTAGGCCTGGGGTGTAGGCCATAAAAACTGGGGTGTAGGCCAGGGTGAGAGGATTCACCAGAGACAGAGTGGGGAGCAGAACGGGCAGATCTACTGAAATACACTACTGAGGGGAGCAGTGGGCGAGTCAGGAGAGGTCTGCTGTGCCATGTGGGAAGCTCCCTGGCCGGGGATCGAACTCATGATTGGGTGTGATTAGATATGTTCTAGAGAAAGAGCCTTATGCCAGCTTTCTCTATCATGGAACCTGATTTGGGGCAGGAAAGCTAATCAATGGATGTTACAGGTTTGTGGGAAAAGGTGGCAAACACCAGAGATAAAATACTAGCAGTGGCATTGACTAAAAAAAAGCAATTGATTCAACAAAAGCAGAAGTGGGGTAAAATGGACTTGAGCTGGATAATCGCTATTGTCTGACATAGTACCTTTTTTGGCCACATACCATTGATTCCTCTCCACTGGCTTTTCAGCAGTATGGCTGTCTCATGAGTACCACATGCTGCTGGAACATGGTTCACAAAGAAGTTCATTAAGGAACTCCAGGTCTCACAACATTAATATCAAAAAGGTGGTATTTTACTTGCAGAAGACATATTACTAGGTTTCTGTGAATCTAACTTAATCTCTGTCTTACAGATCTAAAGCAACCATTTAATTAATCCTACAGAGATCCCACTGGTCTCTCAGAGTTCCTACTTGATTCTTTTTCTTGATCTCAGTATATGTGAATGATTTATATATATATGTATATATATATATATATATATTTGCTCATATATTTGAATACTAGAAATTTCAGCAGCACATCTGAAATAATAAAACTTCAGTAAGTGACTCATCAATCATTACTGCATAAGCACTTAATTATAACAATATCTTGCTAGGACCATAAAAGCACTGACAGACTGTCTTGAGCTAAATATTTCTCCATTATTTACTAGATAATAACCTTGATCAAGGTCCATGACTTTCTAAATCTTGGGTTTCTCATATTAAAGTGAAGGAAGATTCTTTGAGGTTAAATGAGATAATTCATGTAAAGTATTTTAAACAATGCCTAGCACATATTAGCTATTCATCAAATTAGCTGTTATGATTCTCAAATAATCACATCATCATTATTTTCATACACTCAGCAATTAGCATTGTATTCCCTTTGGGATTTAATGGTTTCCTGTCAAGATTTGCTTCCTCAAATTTTCATGGGGAAATATTTTCATGAATTTTTATAAACACAGTCCAAATTCATACACAATTCTGTCTACCTTGCTTTGCACAGTGTTGCACAAATTACACAACTAGTGTTCTATCTGAACATTACATATGCATATACACTTACAATAATAAGACTACCTATTTCATATAGTTTGGTTGTGGTTAGGGTGCAAGCCATCAAATATGATGTCACGTGCTATGACAGTGGTTGAAGAAATGACAGATTATGCTATAAAATCACTTCTTAAATACAGCAAAAACAGTCGTTGACAAATAATGGACCAAGCTTTAGGAAACCTGAACTCTTCCTAAGAGCTCAGTTTTCTGATTTGTATAAGAAAGAACTTAAGACATACAGTAACAGGATGACCAGTCACAGATCAACAAGAACAAGAGTATATTTTTGGCATAGTCGAATCCCTCTTGATACATCATTATCACCCAAAGCATATAATTCAGACGAGGGTTCACTTTTGGTGATGTACATCTTATGAATTTTGACAAATGTACAATGCAGGTATCTTTCATTATAGTATCAAAGTATTTTCACTGCCCTTAAAATCTCCATATTCTTCCTATTGACCTTTCTCTCCTCCTCGAGCAAGTCATCACCAATTTTTAGAAATGCCTTTTTGGAACATGTAATCTTTGTAGATTAGCTCTGTAACTTAGTAATACACATTAAGATTTCTCCTTGTCCTTTCATGGTATCTTAGTTCATTATTTGAGTTGAATATTTTTGCCATTATCGGGATGTTCGACAATTTACTTATATATTCACCCATTAAAGGACATCTTAGTTATTTCCAAGTTTTGCCAATTACGAATAAAACTGCTTAATTATCTATAACATTTATGTGTGGATTATAGGTTTCCAATTCCTTTGGATAAATACCAATGATATGATAGCTAGATTGCATGGAAGAGTATGTTTAGAGTTGTAAGAAATTGTCAAACTGTCTTCCAAGGTGGCTTACCATTTTTTAATCCTGCCAGTAATGAATGAGAGTCCCTGTTGCTCCACATCTTCGACAGCATTTGGTGCTGTCAGTGTTCTAGACTTCGGCCATTCTAATAGGTATGCAATGATGCTTTATGTGTTTTGCAGTGACCTAATCATATATCATATGGAGCAGATATTCATAAGCATATTTACCATCTGTGTTTCTTTTTTAGTTAAGTGTCTGTTCAGGTTTCTCAGCCCATTTTTCAGTTGTGTTGTTTACTTTTTTATGGTTAATTTTAAAGTAAATTTTTGTGTATTTTAGGTAATAGTTCTTTATCAGATGTGTCTTTTGTAGCTATTTTCCCCCAGTCTGTGTCTCACCATCCCTTTATAAACATTGTCTTAATTAGAGCAAAAGTTTTTTAACTTTTATGATGTACAGAATATCCTAGACACCTCCATTAACCTTGAACATTTAGCTCAATCAATCACCCCACCTTCTGCCCTTCAATCTTGTATCAGGGTAGATGCATATTTCTGATCAAATAACCAGTATATGGCAAAAGACTATGGGTACTTTGGTGATAGGTGTGGTGTGGTGATATACATCTGTGTAGATATAAACCCATTTCCCTAAATTTTATGCAGTGTTGAAAGTAAATGTTACCTCAATTAAAAAATATATAAACAAACAAAACCCTAAATCTCTAGTTACAGTATAGCAATCTCTATTGTCAGGATATAAAACAAACCAGAAAATTAGACAAGACTCCTTTTCTTCCTTGTAATGTACATTTTCATACACCACTTTAAAGTAAATAAATCATGTGGAGGTTATAAGTAACTAATTGTTACTTATATAATTAAACCTTTCCAAATCATAATTTTCTTTTTTTCTAAAATGGGGACAATAATCCTTATCCTGGAGGCTGGTTGAGTAAATTGCTGCGTTCATATTTGTAGAGCATTTCTCAAAGCCTGATACAGATATATACGCAAAATCATTAATTCTTTATTACACGTCATATTTTGTGATATCAAATACTATAACTTACAGGAAGGTAATGTAATAATCTCAGTGCAAACTTCCTCTTAAATTTTATAATTTTAAAGGGATTTACTTGAAATCTAGTTATATATAATTATAGTAAATATTCTCACTGCATCCATTTCACATGAGAAAATACTATTGATGGTGAAAATGGAAAAATGCAAATTATATTTCTGCAATAAAACCAGAGAGCATAAAAACAAATTAGAATACATGCAGTTATTCAGGAAAGTTTAATAATGTATTTTAATGTATTCATTCAGGATAACGATTTTCTATATAAACTAAGGATAATAGAAAATGTGCAAATATCCAGGTCCACTGAAAAATTCTACTGCAGAGGGGATTGATTCTGATGTTGTATATTTCACATTCAGAGTGACACATTTTAAGGTCCCATTAGTTATTAGGTTGTAAGTTATAGCTGCATTTTTCTACAGCAAGTGGAATGGGATTTTAATGACATGTTGAGTTGTAAATCTTCCAAGGGGATTACAATTAATTCAAAAAATTGGTTGAGTTAACAGTATGACTGATATGTTTGTGCATCACCCCAATTTTATGAGGTAAACTTGCACATAAATTTAAACTTTAAGGACTTTCTTGAGACTTAATAGGCAGCTTAGCTAGAAAAGATTCTTACAGAATATACAATGGAAGCTAATGTCCTACTTTCTCATGACTTTGAAAAGACTACCCTGTTATTACAATTTTATTCCATACTATTACAGAATCATGGAGAAGGAGGCTAGTAATCTGTTTCAATTTCTAATTCATCTAATACATGTCAGCAAAAAATGTAGGATCTATTCTCTATTTAAAGAAAAATATAGTCATACATAAACATGTGAAATAAATAATAGAACTGATTTAATGATTTCTGAGTAGATCTTTTCAGGAACCCTTCTTACTTCCTCACTCTGAAAGTACTTACAAACTGATTTAGAGCCATTTGAAAAAAGGCTTTTTTAAATAAAAGTGGGCAAAGAAAACCAAATCCTGTTATTTCCCACCTATCCTCAATCTCTCCGTAGTAATTTCACTAATATTTATCTGATATTTATTACAGAAAATACTTACTCTGTAATAATACATGTATTTATGTCCCCATTTTGTCTTACTAAAAAAAAAATTGAGAAAGATTTTATGTTATTTATAGCAGAGAGATATATTAGTAGTACTTTTTATTTCTTGATGAAATTCCTAAAGCATTCAAATTCAACTTTTGGTGATTTAATTTCCTATTATAAGCAGTTTATATTATTTTAACTCATTTAGTAATTCTTGTGGGTTTTTTTGGCTCTGTGAAACAATGGGCAGTCATTCACATTTTATTTCTAAATTTTCCTTATTTTTTAGCATGCAAAGTTTAAACAAGACACAGTTTATTAAAAATATGATGAATTACAACCCAGGATATAATTGTATCTGATCTACTTTGTGACAGACCAATTCCAAAGACCACCAGTTGTACTGTAAATCACATGCTAACACAAATGGCAGCCTGGCTGTCTTATGTGGTTGTTTTGTTTTTAATGGTATATGTCACCTACCTGGGAGGGAGAGAGCTCTCTAACATAGGATTTGGAGTACATGTTCTCCTTCGATTTGAGCATATAGTATATTACTCAAATATTCTTTGACCCAGTCCAGGACCTTCTCCTAACCTCCGTTGAAATGGCCGATTAGGTGCTTGGTTCATACTTACACTAATCTCCTTACTAAATAATTGTTCAACCATATCCTTTGTATTCTCTTCTAAGCATGCTTTCTCATCTTTTTAATATGAATACACTGACAATTCCAAATCTTTAAGTTTTGGTTCCTTTTTGCTTAACAATTCTCTTCTCAATTCATTTAACATTTTCCTTATTTCAATCTGAAACCTCAACAGAATGGACTTTGTTACCCACTTTTTCATTAACATTCTGGACATGTTCTCTGAAAAGATAGAGCTGTTCCTCTCCAGCTCTCCTCTTTTCTTTTGGATGTTTACTAGAATCACCAATAAAAATCCCTTCACAGCAATATTTACTTTTTCTAGCAGGCACCTCAAAACTTTCCCAGTTCTATCGATTACCCAATTCCAAAGTCACTTCCACATGTTAAAGTACTTGTTATAGCAGTATCCCACTCCTTTATAGCAATTTCTGTCTGATCAGTTCAGGCTACTGTAACAACAGATATTTATTCCTCTCAGTTTTTAAAACTTGAAGTCTAAGATTAGGATGCTAGCATGGCTAGGTTCTGGTGAAACCTCTCTTACTGGTTGACAGATGGCTAATATCTTGCTCTGTCCTCAGATGGGAAACAGCAAAGGAGCATCGGGCTAGTTCTCTTGTGTATCTCCTTATAAGGGCTCTAAATCTCATGGTCAGTACTCCACAGTGTTACCTAATTACTTCCTAAAGGATCCATCTCAAAATATCAATACACTGGTGATTGGGT
Source organism: Scalopus aquaticus (assembly GCA_004024925.1). Lineage (NCBI taxonomy): Eukaryota > Metazoa > Chordata > Mammalia > Eulipotyphla > Talpidae > Scalopus > Scalopus aquaticus. The sequence continues at coordinate 13,375 of PVIJ01014860.1, forward strand.
TTGAACATATGAAATTTTAGGAGGGTACAAATAACACTATTCTATATATTCTCTTCCATAAAAAGAACAAGAGGACATATTTTCTGATTGGTTTTCTGAAGCTAGGTACAAAAATCTGACAAAGGCCATAAGAGGAAAAAAATATAGACCAATATTGGTCATGAATGTATGCAAAAGTCCTTAACAAAATATTAGCAAATAAAATATAGCAATATGTAAAAAGAATTACATACCATAGCCAAATAGAGTTTATGCCAAGGATGCAAGGCTGATTCAGTATTTGAAAATTTATCAAAGTAATTCACTGTATTAACAGGCTAAAATAGAAAAATCACATGATCCTATCAACCAATGCAGAGGGAATTTGAGAACTCCAATACTCAATTATGACAAAACCTTCCAAATAGGAATAGCAGATAACTATCTTAATTTAGTAAAAAGCATCTATAAAAACCTACAGCTAACCTGCTTAATGGTTAAAGATTGAATACTTTTCCTCTACAATTGAGAAAGAAAAAATGTCTAATCTTATAAATTTTATTCGACATATTGCTGGAATTTTTACCTAGTGCAATAAGGCAAGTAAAGAAAATAAACCATATGCATCAGAAAGCAAGAAATAAGACTGTCTCTGCAGATAATTTGATTATCTACATAGAAAATCACAAGTAATCTACAAAAAACTCATGTTTGTAGCAAAGTTATAGGATATAACATGAACATAAAAAATAAATTCTATTTCTATGAACTAGCAACAAACATGTGAAAACCAAAATTAAAAATATAGTACCATCACATTTGCTCAAACAAAAATATTTCAATGTAAATATAACAAAATACGTACAGAACTATTATTATAAACACTTCAAAATGATGTTGAGAGAAATCAAAGAAAATCTAAATCAATGGAGAATCACACTATATTAATGGATTGAAAGATTCAACATATTAAAGATTACCAACTCTCCCTAAACTGACATGCAGATTCAAAGCAATTCCTATCAAAATCTCAGAAATTTTTTTTATGGATATAGAGATTCTAACATTCACATGAAAAGGCAAAGGAAGCAGATTACCAAAACATGCTTAAAATGAAGAATAAAGTAGGTGGAATTAGATTGCCCATATTATACAACTACATGAAAAAAAATCAGATCAAGGCAACAGAACAGAGAACCCAGAAATAAAAACAATCAAATACAGTCAACTGATTTTTGACAAAAATGAAAATAAAATTTAATTGAGGAAGGTCACTTTTTGACAACTGTTCTGTAACAACAGGATATCCATATTCAAAAACTGAAAATTGACATAAACCTTACATCTTATACAAAAAATGATTCCACCCAAATCTCAAACTTAAACAGAAAATACAAAATTATAAAACTTTTGTAGCATAATATGGAAAAAATTCTTCAGGCTCTATGCCTAAGAAAATAGATCTCAAACGACACACAAAAATATGTTTAATGTAGCTGCATAATAATTTTTAAAGTCAGGATGTTTTCTTCTTTTTTTTTTTATTTTCAAAAATAAACTTTGCTCTGTGAAATACCCATTAAGATGATAAGAAGACAAGATAAAGACTGGGAGACAATGTTCACAAAGTAATAATATCTTGACTATAGAAAGAACCCTATAATCTCAATAGCAAAAATAAAATAACCCAATTAGAAAAGAGATGGAAGACTGCTAGACAAATTACTGAAGAGAATATACAGACAGCATGCAATCAAATGAAATTATATTCCTCATCATTAAAACCACTGAATTCATAATCCATGCCTATCAGAATGACTAAATAAAAAAAAAGTGATCAAACCAACTGCACAGGAGTTGGGAGAAACTAGACACACAGGCATTGTGGATGGGAATCAGTGATCCAGGTGCTCTGGAGAACAGGTTGGAAATTTTTTAATAAACTAAACATACACAATAGCCAAAGCAGGAAGCAACCCATATGTCCTTTAGCAGGGGAAAGTTTTAACAAGTTATAATCTATCCATATGGAATACAACTCAGTTAAAAATAAAAGGGAATAAATTACATGGACAACAATTTGGCCGAATCTCTGAAGAATTATTCTAAGTGAAAAAAAGTCAATCATAAAAGTTATATATTGTATGATTCCAGTGACATAGCATTCTCAAAAGGATGAAATTATGGAACTCAAAAACAAATTAGTGATGGTCAGGGGCTGGGATAGGGTAGGGTTATGGGGGAAAATGCTTGTGGTTATCTAGTGGAGATAGGCACAAAATCTATAGTTGTAGGGTTATTCTTTGTCTTAACTGCATTAATGTCAATATCAATATCCTGGTTATGATCTTATACTATAGTTTTGCAAGACATTGCCATCAGGGAGAACTAGGTATAAGGCATAAAACAACTCTGCATTTTTTCTTACAACTACAGTCAATCTACAATAATCTCAAAATAAAAGATTTAATTTAAAAGGTTTTTAGTCACCAGTTGCATGCCATAAATATATTTCATGAATAATTTGTTATTAATTTTAAAAATATTTTTTATATTTAAAAATGTAGTGTGGTTTAGAAAACTTTATATTCTTTTTGTAAATTAGAAGTTTTTTAAGTAAGCCTTTAAAATATTCCTCCTCCTTCACACCCACCAAAAAAAGGTGATGATAGATTGAGAATGGACTGCAGATAACAAGCCAATTTCACATTGTTTTGTTTTATGTATAAAATATAAAAGTAAGGTGTTGCAAACCAACTTAAGACAATTGTTTTTCACAACTTTGTTATTTTTGGTGGATAACAATGAGCCCCAAAGATGTTTGAGGAAGGAATTAGTTTCTTCCCTGAAAACTCATTACTGAGCATCATAAAAACAAGTGCCAGAGAAACTCAAGGTAAAAATGTTGTTTTAATGATGCCATGTTACAAGTTACACCAATTTTGAAACCTGCCTATAAATCTTCTAGGCTTGGCAGCAATGAATAAAGCATGCCACTATTAAGAATCATGGCCTGATAATCAATCTATCTCAATGAATGTCAAAAAACCAAAATTCCAGCTTTACAATTCAGACTTCAGAAAGCAGAATCTATTAAGGGAATGATGTAAGAGAGAGAAGGAATAAGATGATAAATGTTGATATAGCAATAAATGCCAACATAACTCTACCATAGATATAACATGGTAGCTAAGAGAATGAAGCAACCATCTGCGCCTTGCATAATAACCATGACACATTTTAGAAGACTTCAAAGGAAATAAGTGTTATGGGATAATTAAAAACCAATATCTGCATTTGAATGACAGATGAGCATCTTCAAGGAAAATATGTTGGGGCATTTAGTCATTCAAATGCAGACATTTAGAAGAAACCACCAAGTAAAATGGGAAGGAGCAGATAGTTATGTGGTAGTAAGGCTGAGACAAGGTTGTAAAGAAGAAATATTTATGATCTTGAGCTTTGCTTGCTAATCAGAGTATATTTGACAGCTGCTGCAAATACTACCCATATTGATAAGTGTATCTGATCCTATTCTGGAGGTCATGGTGGAGTTCTAGCAATTATCAATTATCTTCAAATGTTAGCAGATAAGGCAACCCTGATCTACAATCCTTTCTTTCCAAAATCAAAATTTCTAGAAACCAAAAAGAGATCTGTATTTCACATGGTAATGAAACCCGATCTCTCCTTATTCTTTTTGCAATGAAGCCTAATTTGAACAGAAGAGACAATTTATAATTTCCATTTCCCACTTAGTGGAAATAGTTACACATTTTGCTGCCAAAAACTATTCCTGGGTTGATTTTGGCATTAAGCTCTAGACCCTTCAGCAGGTGCAATGTAACTTATAATGTGTAGACCTTATTATCTTTTCTAAACTTGAAATTTCCAAATTCCTAATAACATCTAATTTCAGGGGTATTAGAGAAACTAACTTGGTCAGCAGCTCGCATATTTATTCATTGCACCATCATTCACAACGGTCAAGATATAGTAATAACCTATATTCCACCAACAGATAAATAAGAAAATTCTGTATATGACAAAAATGAACTGCTATTTAGCTTTTACAAAAGAAGGAAATGCTACAATATCCAGCAACAAGGATTCATTGTGAGTATATTATGCTAAACAAAATAAGCCAGCCACAGAAAGATACACGATTACACTTATGTGACTTATATAAAATAGTCAAATGCAGAGAATCAAGAGCAAAATATTGGTTTCCATTGGCTAATGAGGTAGCAATGGTAAATTATTAATCAACAAGCACAAAGTGTTAGTCGAGCCAGATGAGCAGGTTATAGAAATCTGCAATATAATACTGTACCTAGTCAAATTTATATCTGCCTGCTATTGTAATCAGTAATACTGCACTGTATATTTAAAAGACAGTTAAGAGGTTAGGAATCATGTTAAAATTTCTTAAAATGAAAAAAGAGTATAAAATGTTTAAAAATGAGTAGATTCTGAAAAGTGCTTTAGATTGTGGCAACAACAAAGAGTAATGGAGGCCAAAATAGCAATTAAATAGAAGTTGGATGATTAATAATAGCTTGGTTATTGCATATCTTTAAAAAGCATTTGGAGTTGGGGAGGATTAAAAAAAAATGATGGGAAAAAGAGGCACTATTAAATGTAATTCGAAGCCAAGGCAGAAATATTTATTTTTTTAAAGCAAAGTGAATTAGACTTTCAAAAGGTCAAAATAATTGTAAATAGGAGAAAAAGGTAAATGTTAAAGGAAGATAAAGTCAAGACAGCAATCATCTGAAAGCTATCCTGACAAGGCAAAAGACATAAACAACATCCAGCTTCCACTGGTCCAGCTACCTCATGGATAGAATGTTTAAAAGATGAACATGTGCAGTTACTTGCTTAAACATTCTAAGAAAATCAGCGGGATTGGAAGGGTTACATTCTTTTTGTATCTTTCTTTAGCTTAATCGCTCTAGCTAGGACTTCCATTAGTACGCTGAGCGGTGGTGGTGGAAGCGGACACCCTCACTTTGGACCTATCTTGCAGGGTCTTGTCAAAACATGGATAGAACTAAAGGGGATTATGATATGTGAAATAAGTCAGAAGGAGAAAGAAAAAGCTGGATGATTGCAATCATGTGTGGAATGCAAAGAAATAAATGAACAGACAAAACTAAAAGAAAACAAATCCTCAAAAATCTCACTGCACAATTGAGGCTGCTAGAGGGGAGAGATGGTTGGGTATTAAAGAGGGAAGGAGCCCAATGGATTGTAGTGAAAGATCATGGGTGTTTTAGTGGTGGGTGTGGTGTGGCAATATACATGTGAAGAACTGGGAACCTATATCCTTAAGACATATACAGTGTTATAAGCCATTATCTCCTCAATAAAAACAATATAAATGATGACAATATTAGTTAATATATTATATATATATACATATATTATATATATAATATATTATATATATATATATAATAAAAGAAGAAGGGTTGGGATGGGGGAATGTGTATGGGAGAGTGGTAAATAAGGTTTTCCATAGGTTGAAATGAAAGGAAGATTTGCAAAAGAAAATCCAAACTTGAACACTTAATTACCAGCTTTTCTATCAAATTCAGAAGTTGGAATATCTCATTAACATGAAAATATGGACATAAGAGTGACACCCACGCACATACATACACACACAAATTACCAACCACTTGGAATCAAAAAAGTTGACATTGTCTCAACAGAACAAATTTCAAACTTCCATGAAATTATGAAACCACATTTCCAAACAAAATTACAAAACCAACTACATTCACTTGTAATAAATAAGAAAAAAATGTTTAATTAAGTATAATAGCACATCTCAAATTTGAATTGACTTTCCCAAGTCAATTCCCATATATTTAGTGAAAAATTTTCAAACCCAGTGAAATGATAATAAGCCCTTCTGCAATGTGTGAAATGTGCATGGCTTAACAATTTTCTTTTTAATCAGCAAGCAAAGTTGGAACAAGGTATTTATCTTCTTCCTTCGGCATTTCAGCATCATCAGAAGATGATGCAAGGCAGAATTGGAAAATAGAAAAAAAATTTCCTACAGAATAGAAACATTGGCAAAATATACACTTAATTTGGATTATGTATGACAATGATGCTTTTTTAAAAACTGATTTGTGTTCATGGCAGCTCTACAAGGCTGTTAAGACAGACTGTCGAAAGTAGAATGAGAAATCTGAGCAAGAGAATTCAGATGGTTCCCAAGAAAGTTAGAGATAAGATACATGGTACATTAAATTAACTCCTGCATGTAAAGAAGTGAGGCGTATAAAGCTGGAAACCAAATGTTGCTACTTGACAAAGTCATTGAACAGTTCTATGAAGATAGTACTCTGCACAGTTCCACCATTTGAATAAGCTAGTATGTAAATATTGATAACCTCTACATTTGTGCTTTGCAAAAATTTACCAAGTGTAAAAAGTAGAAATTGCCTGAGGAACCATATACCCCAGGTCTTTAGCCCAGAACTACACAACATCACAATGTTTAAGTTTTACTTCAGAATTATAATGCCTGAGCCAAATGGGATAGATGCAATACAGCCCAATACCAAATTATCTCTTGATAATTTTAATATGTATCCCCAGGGCCTCATTTGTGTTCAGGATGAAATTTCCTGATGTTCATTTGAATCTATTCTTCACATCTTGCTACCATAAACAAAGCTTGACTTCTGAGACGGCTGATGAGATGGGGTCTCTCCTCTTTTCAATCACACCTGCCCTGCTGCCTGCACCTGGGGTCTAGGGCAGACACTCATTTCCAACTTTACACAGTCAGATTAAAATAAGAGTTTATTTTTTTTCCAAGGCTGAAGGTGAACAATAATGACAGAACTATATTAACTAAAACAACTCCCAAGGCAAATCTATCCTGGAGTGTCTTGCTGGACTGGTTTATCAGCTCTGATTCATTTACAGAAGATCATATCATCTTTCTCTTGAAATCTTGAATCTGGAAAATTTCCTATCTGTGCTTCATTTCTTCATTTATGACCCAGAGATCAAGCTGTCCCCGCCCCAGCTTTCAAAATAGCCAGTCCACTAGAATCTTAATTGCTTAGAATGAATCAGTGGGAACATCAAATCTCTGAGGGAAATACTCAGCAACCAAACTCATAGGGGTGTATTCTGATTCCATCCATTATCCAAAAGACAAAGAAAAACAGCACATCATAGACCCATTGGAAAATATATCAACTTGATTCAGTCTCCTGCCTTAAGCTTGGATGTTTATGATCACCATGTTTAACTGGTGTTATGCAAAAATGTGCTAAACAGTGACAGTCACTTTTGCTATTTTCAGGAAGATTTAGATCTTTGTACTACTGCGTACACTAAGGTGGATAACATTAACTTGAAAAAATAGAACGTAAATCAGTCAAGGTAAGGCCCATTTAACGCAATAATCTATGAAGACCTAAAAGTTTAAACATCCTGTTTCCATAACCATGAAATTTGAGAAATATTATATAGGAACAGTGAATAGAAAATAGAATTCAATTGATCTTTGGTCACTCTCACATATATGATAAATATATATGTGAGTTCTCTATGCTTTAAATGCATTTATCTGGGATGGGTCTGTTTTCTCTTTGAAACAACAAACATGACTTTCTTGTAAAAAATGTGAATTTCCAAAATTATATCTTCAACATGGAGCCTGGTGCTGCAAAATCACTAAATATGTATTAAATGAAAGCAAATGTAGCAATTAAAAATTTTTTGAACATTAATGACTACCCCATATTGTTTATTTAATTGAATGATCGTAAGGTAGATTATAGGAAAGTATATTAAATTTCTTTCATAATGATAATCTCAAAATGACCTTCTTGAAAGAAATAAGGAAATCTTGTTTTAAGACTATGTTTATAATTTGTTCTAAAAACTCTATTTTGAACAAAGTCCTTATACTTTGAGTTTATACTAATAGACACTTAAATGACTTTGGATGAAGATAGTGATGGACAGAAGCAAACATAACCTTTTGTAGTTTCTCTGTTACCATATAATAGAATCTGCCTCTACCACCATGGCCTACTTTCTGACTCTTCCATGTTGTTGTCATAGTACCTACTTCATTGTTTGGTCATAGAAATGATGACACTATACTTTTATTACCTATTTGTCTGCCACATCATATTCTTAGGTCCTTCTGTTACCAGAACCAAGCTGCCTTAGCAGTGGGAGCCTGCAGGAGCGGTGGGGCCTCTTACCCCGCTGCTCCAGAGTCAGTTATGGCAGTTGCTCCTGCCCAGTAACTGCCATTTTGAGTGGACCAATCAGGTGCTAGGAGCTGATGGGTAGGTCCAATCAGCTCCAGGATTGAAAATGGTCCAATCAGACTTGTGGATGGTACTCTGGGAGAGGATATAAGCCAGGATTGGAGGGACCTAAAGGGGGGAAAGAGAAGAGAAGAAAAAGATCGCCAGCCCCAGCGAGAGATGGAGGCCCCTGAAGAGAAGAACAGGAGAAGACACGACAACACCAGCCCCCAGGAGAAGAAAGACGACGGTTCCAGACTCCGAAGAGAGAAGAAAGAAGTCCGTTCCTGGCCTCCGAGGAAGAAAGAAGAAAAGAAGCACCAGCAGCCACCCTCCGAGGAGGAAGAGAAGCTGAAGGACTCTGCAGAGACAGGGCCCCGGTCCTGTCTCTGACGTTGCCTGAGAGGAGCCCCAGGGGTCCTGGGCCTGGTGTCTCAGAGACCTGTTTGTGGGTCTAACCCAGCACCTCCCAAAGAGCTGCCATCCCCAATGCGTTCCAGGTGAGGCGGCCGCCACCTGAGGGTGCAGTGAGCTCTCTGTTCCCCCGTTTGTAAAATAACCCCCATGTTTGTTGTTCCTGCAGCCTGAAGTGTCCTGCAATTGTGCGCACGGGTGAGACCCAGAGACAGTGCCTTGTCCCCTCAGCAGGCACTGGCCTTTGTTGTATTTGGCCTTTTGGGGCTTTTTGGTGCCTCTTGCCTCAGAACCTGGGCATTTGTGCCCCGTCTGCCCGTTTTCAGTTGGCAACCGTGGCAGGACGGAACACCCTGTCTGCCTGATTTCACTTCTAGTCAAGCATTTGTCTTTGTTTTTGTAACAAACAAGGTGGAGCTGGCATATAGAAGATGCTTAATTGATATTTGTAGGAAGAATGATGAATGAATAGATGGGGAAAATCTTAATGAGGCAAAAAATAAATACAAAGGAGAGATGCATTCAATTTTCAGCAAGAGCTAAAGAGACAGACCTCTTCTAACCTTTTCCTTTTCCATTACTTAGCACCAACAACCTATTTACAATGATTTAAAGTTACAACCTGACATCAGTTTCATCTGTTATCCTAGAGGAAACTTTCCATGGAGCAATAATGGTCTTCAAGTAGATGGGCTGAACTAATAAGTTTTACAAGAAAAAAAATACAGTTTTTTTTTTTTTCCCTATTATAGGCATCAAGGACTCGGCACAACTATTACCATATGAAAAAAATAATGAATGTTTTCCTTCTATTTTGTTTGTGAAATCCATATTTGCTATTACAGTGGTTGCTAAGAGAGTTCTGAAAAGCTGAGGAGCATTAAAAAATAATACATGAAACCCACACAAGAACCCTTCTCCAAGAATCCATTCTTCCATACAAAGATATTGTGAACTGTATAGTTAATCTGAAATTGCAAATTACAATAAGAAAGATAGCTGTCAACACTTCAATTCCAGAAGTAATGTTTCATTTTCCTAGAATTAATCATACCATTTTGAACTGTATGGTGCATGGAAAATCAGGCTCAAGATTGGCTGGGGAATTGCTTCTTGGAATTTAACTTTTGGCCATAAATGCCCCAATGATGTATGCTGAATACCAGGTCCTTCAAGCTATAAAATTCCCCAATGATTATCTATTCCTATGAATGAAAGGTATACTATTTAATAGTGAATGTAAAATGTTTGGAGTGGTTTAAGTTAAAAAACAAGAGGAAATTTGTAAAGTGAAAATGAACATATACAAAATTGACGTTTAAAAGGTTTATGATTGCATCTGGCAAGCCAGGACTCGAGACTCGCAGATAACAGGAATGTCCATGTGGCAGGGTCTGGTGTCAACACAAGTCTTCTCACTCCGGCTACTGCCTTTCCCACCACAATAATGGTCCCAGCTACTGCTGATATGTGGCTTCTTTAACCTATCAGTTGTATATTCTCTCAGAACCTAAAATTCTCCAGAAATACCGACAAAGAATTAAAATTGGCAATAGTATGTACTCCTTAATCTCTTTCAAATGTATCCTTTGTCACAAAGACATAAAGCAGTGCTGCTTGTGACCCACAGAGGATTCACGTTGAATGAAAGTGTTCCTGCTTGCTTTTCCAATGGACCTTTCTCCTCTAGGCTATTAGAGGACTATGGTACCTCATCTGGGTTCTAATCTCTGAGACAAACACTGTGTACTACCCTGATTCTCTGCCCCATCTTATCCACTACACTTTCTCCCGCAATTTGTGTTCATTCAACTGGGCCTCCTTTTGCGCTCTTTCCAGTGTTCACAGGAAGCTGTTAGTTTCACTTTGGAACTTTTGCAGACTCATCTGGCCAATATGGCCTGAACTATTTGATAGCAAACTAACATTTCAGTTGGGATAAATGATTCTATTGGACTAAGGGTAGCATTAAAATGAATTTATTTCTTTAGACCTTTGTTGAAAAATAATTTTTCTTGGTGTTTTCCAATTAGAATTCTTCTGATTGAATGCACATAAATCTGTGTTTGGCAATCTCGCAAATAAAGGTTTTGTGTTTGTTAATGTGTCAAGTGCTTATTCTCTCATACCTTTAAGATTTTCACCCATCTGGTAAAAACATAAAGAAGCACTTATCAAAAAGAAAAAAATAAAATTGTCATCTGGAAAGCAAACCTCAGTTAAGTGCCTGAGTGATTTCCAGGGCAGGATCGTCACACTTATTCCTACTGGTATCAAGTACAAAGAGACCTGACTTACGAGTTAGACCAACTGCAGAGACTGGAGTATTCCACTCTAGATTCTACTAGGCATTAATCTTGTGACCCATTTTGATCAAACAATTGTCCTGAAATTCAGTTTTTTTTTATTTTTAAATGAATATATTAGCTAAACTTTATGTGAAATGAACAGTTTTTTATAAATCACTAAGGTCACCAAACATTAAGTGTTACGTGATTCCAAAGCTTTGATTACACTGGTGAACAGAGATCATAACTGACTTTAAAAGGCCCTAATCTGTAGTATCTTGGTGTGCTGAATATGAATATAACCCTGAAAATTTTGTATTAGCTCTCGTTTTGAAGATATTTCATATAATTCATTTTATTATGTTTCACCATAATAAATTTATCCAGTAGGACTGCAACAATATCCTAAATCAGCCTGGAATGATGTAATATTGCATCGCATTGCATAATACCATCATGCACACATCATCCAGAGTTGATTGCATCATTTTCTGATGCAATGCAATACTACTGCCAGGCGGCTGCTGAAGTAAGCTGACATCAGCAGCGCATTATATAAAGCCCTGTCGGAAAGGTTGAGCAATGAAAATATTTCAGACTTTGTGGGAGACAGTTTAAGATACTGTTCCATAGAACTGTTATTATTTTATCTATTTAGGCACAATACAGAACAGTATTTCCTCAAAAGTGTGTTAATAGCGTGGACAATTTCTGCTTTATTTGTGGGGAAGGGACATTTGCCAACCAGAAGAAAAGTATCACTTCTCAAGTGAAGAAGGCTTATCATCTTTACTTCGGATGCAAGGTTGGTGACCAAGACAAGCCTTGGGTCCCGCATCTATGCTGTGCTCCACGGACAACACAGCTTTCACAGTGGTTAAATGGCAAAAGACCATCCATGCCGTTTGCAGTCCCCATGGTGTGGAGAAAGCCAAGCAACCACATAAACGACTGTTCCTTCTGCTTGGTTCCTCCTCTTTGTTGTGGAGTAAAGAAGCAAAAGAAGTTGAGAATAGGAGAATAGACATTTGAATAACTTGCACCATCTCCTTTTCTTCTTCTCTTCCCTCCCTTCCTCTCTCCTTCCCTTTTGCTTTTACACATGTACAAAGTTATGCGCATGCTCAAGGATTTCCCCTGAGGGGCAGAGAGACTGAGAGTAATAGAGTTCTAGTGGCAAATTCAAAGAGTTCTGCTGTTCAGGTCTCAGAGCTGCCACTAAAAGGGCAAAATGGTTTAATTTTATCCTTAGCTTAATGGGATACTCCCAGTATGATTCAAATAAACTCTACATGGGGAATTGTGTTCAAGGTAACTCAGTGAAAATTGTTCTTATTTCAAACTAAAAGAAACAATTCATATAGATGTGTTATTTAACTATACATGTATATGTTATTTAACTGATTCAATAATTACTGTGTGTTGTTCAGTATACAACACATAGTTAAATAGCAGTGCTTTCTCTTCATGAACTATTAATTATTTTAATTTGGAAAAATACTTCTGAAATTGTCCAAGTTAGAATTATATTCCAGAAAAAAATGAAGATTAACAGAAATCAGTAAGAACACACAATTGTCAACTAAAGGCTCAAAGTCAAGGGAAACAATTTTTTTCTGGTCTGGCAATAAAGAAATGGATTTCAAAGTGGTGAAGTAAATGGGCTCCCAAAAGGGAAAATATATTTGTATTTAGATGTGGAGTTCTTGAAAGTCATAACTTTCTCTCTTTGTGGTAATCAAACTATGCCTGAGCTTAAGCGGCTGAGGTTGGTGAGCGCTCTGCACAAAGCGGGTCCACTTGTGCTATTTTGAGATACAATCAGCTAAGTGTCATTTCTTCTGATGTTACAAGTCAAGAGTTTCAAGCTATTGATTTGGGGTAGTTCAAATAGCACAAAATGAAAGCAAGAAATTTTTTCCATTTTTCACTAGAGTAAAATTTTTAAAAGTGTAATTACAAGGTAAAATCACTAGACTACCTATTCTGACTTGACTGAAATAACAAAGAAACTTAAAAAATATATTGGGTTGAATGTCTAGGCTTTTATCTTCAGAAATGTGAACATCTGTCATTGTTTATCTCATCTTCCAGATCTCTACTTTCATCTAGCCCCTGTCTATGGTCAATAAACACGTGTTATCTTTAGAAAAGAATTGAGATTGTGGTGTATGCATGATTAGGTGAAAATATGTGACACTCAGGGTCAGAAATATTATTTAAACTTTGAGACAAAGGTCTTTTTTTGGTGAATATTAATTTCTCCCTGGCCAGACAAACTAAGAATTTAATAAATTGACCTATCATTAGGCCATGAATTATATGTGTAAGTAGACATGTAAAATTAGCTTTAAATACTAACCTTTCCTTAACCTTTGCATAGTTTGAGTAAACAGGTACCTACGTTAATTTCATAGTCCTACTGTTTTCATTCTTTTTTGAACTTTTCCCAAATATTTATTCCTATTTTGCCTTCCATTTTTTTGTGCTATAAGGAGGGAGTAAGAAAGGGGTAGCTGGGCCTTTTACAAAGCTTCCCCATCCAACAGCTCCCCATCTGCTGTTTCTAACATTCAGATTGCAGTCAAATCCTCGTATAAGCCCAAGTTTCAAACAACAACTCAGTGGCTTTATGGAAGGAACACATGCAAGTATCCCGAAAAGCTGAGGGATTCACACTCCTCAGATGAGAAAGACTAAATAAAACTGTCATTCTGGAAACAAACATATCAGGGTATTAAGCAAATACCTACGGATTATTTGTATTTCCATCTCTGGGAGATGTGGCTGAACAAAGGAGTTGATTTTGGAAATCTTGACATTAAAATTACTTCCCCCCACCCCTTTCCTCAACCAGAATATTAGGTTATGTGCAGAATAAAGAGAAAATAGTTCATCATCATCACAGTTCACGGGGCATTGGTAGCCATGGACTCAAAGAACAGAGGCTTCAAACTCAAATGAGGCTGGATCACAGTATTAGACTATATCATACCTCCTACTTAAGAGATCGAGGGTAAATAATGTCACTTCTCTGTCTCATTTTTAATGTCTACAAAGTGGAGATAACAGTAACTGACTTTTGAGTTACTTAACGAAAATTTATTTCTTTTATAAATATATGGAATATATTATCTTGCTAAAGAAGTTAAAATGGTAAAAGACACTCAAATATGAGCAAATGGTGCTGGAATACCTCCCAGTGTATCTTCTATTTCAGTAAGCTTGTTTTATTCTTTTCCTTCCCCAGCAGCCCTTTTGCAATAAAAGCAAGGCCTTGAGGCTTAGTGCTCAGAAAGTGACACCATTACAGAACATAAAACAGAGGAATGTACCATGTGGAGAAGTTTCCAACCACCACAAAGAAGTTGTTGAAAGTTCTTCCTCTACTCATTACAGATACCCATTGGGAGATGAATAGTGTCATTAAAAAGACAGTAGTTAACACATTTCTCTTCTTCACTAGAAGACTGGAACTCCTAAATGTATATTGCATGTCAAGGGTAGAAAGAAAGACAGGTGTTTTATGGGAGACAAAATGCAGGGTAAGAATCGAACTCCATTTTTTTTTTTTAATTAGGTATTTTCTCTGGAAATGCAAGTCCACAAAGAACCACATATTCAGCATGATGCCAGATCTACAGAGGCTTGGACCTTTTATACATGTCCATGTAGGTACATGAAATGAGAGCACCCAGAAATTTCTGAATACTTCCAGGAGGACATAGGAAATGGCTGGCCATGCTGTTTGGCAAACTTGTCAGAATGATAATCACCAAGTGGGGTAAAGAAATACAGAAATAGAGAACTTCAGGGTAGATTTCCCAAAACTGGTATTGTAGGAGAGTCACTGTCATTCATCTGAAGTATCAGTTAGGGACAAGGTGGGGTACCTGGTCAGAGGGAAATGGTTAACCTTCCTGGAACCAATAACCACAACTTACATTTTCAAAGAGAGGAAAAAGAACAAAGGGCTTCAAACTCAAATGAGGCTGGGTCACAATTTTAGACTATATCATACCTCCTACTTAAGAGATCTTAGGGCAAATAATGTCACTTCTCTGTGTCTCATTTTTAATGTCTACAAAGTGGAGATGATAACAGTAACTGACTTTTGAGTTACCTAAAGTAACTCAAACTTACTTAAACTTAACTAATACATGAACACTCCAGCATAAACGAAATTAAGAATAGTGGCTCAATCAGTTTTGTTGATTGAGACTTCTCAGGCAGACGATGATACATAGACGTCAGCCCAGTTCCCCAATTCCATGAATTTCTTGGAAATGAGAATGGGGTAAGACAGTCTTTTAATGAAGGAAAAGCAAAACTGTTTGGAACTACAAACCTCGAAAGGGATGAATATTTACCTAAAAGAAACTTTTAAAATGTATGTGATAGAGTCATTTTTAACTAGAAATCGTATTCTTCTTAGAGTCTTATAACAGCTACCTGGTCTTTTACAACTAGAGAAGGTACATTAAATGTCTATTACAGATTTCTAGAGATAGAATTGGTACCACTCTTCTTTGGACCAACTTCCTTCACTTTAGGAAAATCATCAAAATTAATCTTTAAAATTGTTTGAAGCTTAATTGTAAATGGCATACTGAAAAAAGTAAACAACATTGGGTTAGGACTTGTTTTAAATTTAAGAATAATAAGTGTGTTTGAAACCCCATTATAAACATCTTTTCATATTTACATTCTAAAACTTGATGTATGTTTTTAAACACTCAATTGTCTTGGTTTTCCTTCTGTGACTTTATCTTAGACATCCTTATTCTTTCCAACGTACTTTCTGCACCTTTGGATAGCTTTTCTTTCCTGCTGCTTTTCTCTCAGTTGCTGCTTGTGTTCAGCTATAATTGTAGCTGTTACCTGAAAGCACTTTTTGGTGTTTGTAAAATCTGTTCAGTGTTTCCCCTGCAGTTGAAGTCTATTGTCAAGTCATCCAGTGCTACAAAAGCAAAGCTTTGGGGATTTTGCTCCCTTTCAGCGTTACATAGCACATTCTTTTGTGTAGGGTGATTTGCTGCTCTTTCAAAAGGAACTTTTTAGTGGAAATCATTTTTGAAGCTGGAGAAAAGGCATTTAAATTTCTCACTGGAGTTCCAGTTTAAGATGAGAACCTGAACTCACCTCCTTCTAAAAAAACAACAAATCTACAACAACATATGAAGTAATTTGCATGGAGGAGGACCTGAAAATTGGATAAACAAAGCTTCCATAAAGGATGAAAAGACACACCTACAGGGGAAGCAGAGACAGAAATATGATCTAAGGGAGAAACTTCAACCTGGTTGTAACAATTTGCTGTTGGGAAGGGTTGATGACGTGGAGCTGTCTCCTGGGGAACAAGCTAAGGATTTTGTCCTTCATTAGGGTCTCCAGCTCACCTTTTTGGAACCCGGGAATGAGGGCAGGAGATAAATATGTCCAAGAGTATCAAAGAACCATAGGGAAAGCAGAACCATTCTTAGAAGACCCGACGTCAGACTTTCTTCCTTAGGAAACAAACACAGTAACCTGGTAGGAAAAGAGCCTATCTCATAAGTGGAAGAATTCCACTTACCACCGCACAGCATTTGACTGAGAGGCAGGAAAGTTTAGGGACAAGCTTTGGCTTCAAAATACTATCAATTGTAATCTTGACAACCTCTCCCAGCCTTACTATTCCCATCTCAGGTGGGTGCCATGTTGGTACCACTCTCCTAGCCTTTTAGGGCCAATGGACAAATCCTACTGTGAATTCCATCCACTCCCGTGATATAGCAAAGTGGTAGCTTTATGCCTTAGAAGTCCATTACAATTCTGCCTCTTAGTAGCATGCCACACCTCTAATCTTGTCTCCCAGTCAACTGGTTCTGGCACTCCACCCACCCCATGCTTGGTTAAAAGATATTACACACCAGCCTGTAGGCACTGTGTACAAGCTGCAAGCTGCAAGTGTCATGTCACAAGCTATGTGTGGCCAGGATGGACCATCAGCTTCATTCACCCATTGAGCAGCGTTAAGAAAGGCAATCAAACATACACAAATCAAACATACACAACTACCTTTTGACCTGATTGCCGAACCTGGACAGCTGGAGGCTTCTCATCTCCATTGTTCCTGGACTCTGCATGCTACTTTCTCCCCCTACTTCCAGAAGTTACCCAAGGACATATCTCTGTGATAAAAAAATTTTGTTGGGACTAACTGGACAGTTCATATGACTAAATCCAGTTACGGTCTCGATTTAAACTTCCAGATACAACTTAACATGCAAATATAACTCAAATACAAATGACCAAAAAAATAAGAATGGACAGAGGGTCTACATAGATATTTTACCAAAGAAAATATGCAGATACATGGAATACCAGATCCACGGAAAGATATTCATGATCACTTTCAGTTGGGACAGGCAGTCAAAACCATAATGAGGTATCACCTCACTCTAAATAGAATACCTATTATCAAAAAGACAAGAAGCAGTAAGTGTAGGTAAGGATTCAGAAAAAAAGGAATCCTTGTATACTGTTGGTAGGAATTTAAATTGATACAATCACTGTGGAAAACAATATGAATATTTATCAAAAGTTAAGAACAGAAATACCATATAATCCCGCTACTCTACTTCTGGTTATTTTTGCAAAGGATACGAAAACCCTAATGCATACAAACTTATAGTTACCCCTATGTTCATAATTCACAATAGGCAAGATATGGAAACAACCAAAGTGCCTCTTGACAGTGAGAAGATGTATTGTAGTATGTATATTGTAGAGCTGGGTCTAGAATTATATTGACTGTAGATGGAAAAGAAGAGATGTTGAATTTGAGTTATTTTCTATGGAAAATAATAACCAGAATTTTGAGTTAGTTTTATATTTGAGTTAGTTATATATTTCAAACAGTGAAGATGGAAAAATGTGAAGGTAAAAATATTGTAGAGATTTTGAAATAGCTGGCCATTGAAAAGGTGACATCTTGCTATTTGTGGCAACTTGGATGGATCTTGAGGTAATTTTGCAAAGTCAGCAGGAGGAAGAAAAATACCTATGATTTCACTGATGTGTGAAAGATAAAGGAACAAAGAAGATGAACAAGCAAAACAGAACAAAAGTCCTTAAGTTCTGACAAATAGATTGGTGGTTGCCAGATTGGGACAGGAATAAGGTAACAAAATAAGTGTGTCAGTTGTTTGGTGGCGGTTGGAAACTAGACTTTTGGCAGTAGATTATAACAGATAGGCAGATTTCAAAATAAAAGATGTGTATCTGAAACTAAAGAAAAAAGGGGGAAAAGGATAGAGAGGAGGAGGGTAAAAATGGGCAAATGGGTCAGTTGTATATGATGGGTGGAAACTACACTTTTGGTGGGGCTCATAATGTAGTATATACAGATGTCAAATTGTAGAGCTGTATACCTGAAACCTATAGAATGTTATGAACTATCATTACTTCAATGAAAATTAAAAATAGATTTTGCACAGATATTTGTTTATAGTAATAGTTGTAAAACTTACCTTTGGACCAAACTTTCTTTACTTTGAGAAAATTATTAAAACGTATCCTTTATTTATAAAAACTGAGAGATGATGATCTTTGTTCTTAGAAAGAATTATAAAATCAAGACTAACCTGAAGCAGATGGTAGAGACTGAAAATACTGATGGTTTGCTTTATTCATTTAAACATGAAGTATTTTAAGTTTTTAAGAATATTTACTTCCCTAAATAGGGACTTAGACTTAACTGTCTCTAATTTTTTTTTTTTTTTTGGCGATGTGGTTGTTGTTTTAGTCCAATTATTTTCTCAAAGAGATTTTGTGAACCAACTATTTCTGGGTGCAGGTTTATGCCTGATATTAGAGTAACAACTAGGAAAAGAATCTGGACCAGAATGCTGAGGTCTTTTTTGTGATGCTTTATTTTCAAATGAATCTCTCAGATTTTAAGAATTGTTTTGTCATGTGTTGTGATTTTCTTCTCTGAAACACTTTTCCATTTCCAAAGAAAGAAGTTATATTTTCATTGCCAATCACTCTGCAGTGGGGAATTAAGTTCTTGGGATTGGGAACCAATGACTCTTCTTGTTCTAGGTCCAAAGACAATCAGTTATGTTCAGTATTTCTGGGGATCCCTATTGGTAGACATTGAACTAACTTCAACCAATTGGAAATCCTGTTATCCTTCCTCATTGCAGGTATAAAATTTCCTTCCATTTTATTCTCTCACCTTCAACTTTTGGCAAAGCATCCTAAGTAGAGGATAAATTTCTCAAGAAATAAATCACACAATCTTTCTTGTCTACAATGATACTGCTAATTTTCTCACTGTAAAATGTTAACATAAGAGTTTTCTTTCCTGACTTTGTCCATAATGAGCACCGTGTGTACATATATCAGTGCATACAAGTATAGTCACCTGATAATTTGATACAACATAGAATTTGAATTTGTGGGTTTTTTTTTTCAGTTTATTAACCCTTCAATGTATCACCCTTTCCTCTTTATATCTTTACATTTTGATATCTACATGATTGCAACATATGACAGCATTAAAGAAGGGTCTTAGCTGATGGTGATACAAAAAAAGATAAATACAAAAGACCCTGCCTGTCTCATAAGCCCAATATCTGCAGAAACAGGCTAACATTCATCTTACAGTATTGCTTCTCACTGTCATTTTCATAGAAGTAGCAAACTGAATTTCAATAATTGCTTTCGATTCAGAACTCTGTATGTCAGAAAGTTGGTGTGGGAGGGGATCAAGCTGGTAAAGACTGGGTGGCAGTTTATCCTGCTGACAGTAGCACAATGGTTCTCAACCAGGGCGATTGTTTGTCCCCAACAAGAGGACATTTGGCAATGTCTGGAAAACAGTTTTGATCCATGCCACTGAATTGGAAGTGCCTCGCTACTGGCATCTAGTGATAGGGGTAGGAGATGTTGCTACATTACAGGCGGTCTCCTACAAGGAATTATCCAGCAAAAATGTCAATGGTGTCATGATTGGGAAGCACTTTTGTGGTGCAGCAGGCATCACAGCAGAAGCAGAGAAAGGAACCGTGCCCATGTCCTAGAGAACATCTAAGGTCTCCCTGAACACACAGGCAGTGAGTAAAGGGTGGGGCCTGGTTTCTTGGTAGAATGAACCAAGTTCCTTGGCAGGACACAACACATGTGTTGTGTTGGCAACACCACACTGATAAAAAGAAATGGGAGTCTTGGAGCAGGCTGCACAATGCAGGATGTGCTCTAGAGCAAGAGCTTGGCTTTTTTTTTATTGACAGAGAAGGGTGGGTCAAATTGAACTCTGGGTTTTGGCCATAGGGAGGGTGAGTCTAATGATACACACCCAACTCCCACCCTTGGCTCCAATCTTAGTAACAAGGTGTCCTCTGATCAGTCCCTGGGGGCAAAGCACATAAGTCACTGGCCCCTCAGGGGTCTCTGGTCATACCTCAGGATGTACACCTATCACCCCAGGGCGATCAAGTATCCTGCTCTTGTCTAACTTGAAAGGAGCCTTGTAGGCTACACCCTAACATAGGCCCATATGTTATACAAAGTTATTTTTCAACACAATAGCAGTTTTCATTGATGGGTAGAAGCTTTCTTGTTGAGAGATAAGATGCATTTCTCTCAAGATGTGTTGGACAATTTATTTCTTGATATTCCTGTAATGATTTATCCAATATTGTTTGTCTTATACTCTATCTGAAATAAATTATTTAAATTAAAAATTTCAAACTAAATTAAATGGGAACTTTGTCAAAATAGCCAGGGGGTCTGAACCATCTCTATGTTCCTGAAAATAAATAAAATCCTATTTTTCTAATGAAAAGAGAGTTTTATCATTGAGAGAACAGTTTCATTACTTGTCATTGATGAATCACACTAGATTCTTTTTAATTCCTAATTTAAGATGCAGCAACAGTCAATTTCAATTTCTCTAAGGAGTGTGATTCTAAATTTGCCTGAATCTGCATATAGCAGGTTGGTGATCACGATAAATGTATGTGCAGCATCAAAAATCTGGTAATTCATTTAAAAGATAACCGTGTCAGTGAAAACTTCAGTCAATCTGGATATTTGACAATGAGCTGGAAGGATTTCCACATGACTGAAACTTTTATTGGATTGCCTGATTTGTTTTGGCATTTTGATGACATGGACTATATTTGTAACTTCCTTCGAAGATACCTCTTATATTTGGTTTATAATCTATTCCATAATGAAAATAACACATACATCAGCATGGAAGGCGTGGTTTATTACAATTATTTATCTACTCTGAGTTAGGAAAGACCATGCCTGTTTCATTCACTTTTCAGCGGTGGTCTCTTTAAAATCTTAACCATTAAAATGAGAGATTTAAAGTATTAAGGAAATAATAATTCCCTTTATTTTGGGCCCCCATCATCTGAAGAACTTAGCACACATATTTGAAGAAATGTCCCTTTAAGTGTAACACAGTAGAAAAGTTCAAGTTAATAAGATTAAAGGGTAAATAATTCAATTTGATTTTTAGTGGTTTCAACTAACATCTAATTACCCATAATCAGTGCCATCCCCGGATCATTATATACGACTGCTGCTACGGTAACATTTTTAAGTGCTGGCTATGTGCCATGCAGAAAACAAATTGCTGTATACCTAGTTTAGTTCATTGTATATATATTATTTAATTCTCCAAACAAGTCACCCACATTGAAAATGAGCATTTTATAGTAGAGGGAACTAAGACAGTGTTTAGTAATATTGCCAGCCTTATAAGGCAAGTAAACAGTGAAGCTTGAGCAGCTGTGGTATAGACTCATGAGACACTTATCCTACACTTTGGAAGCTTTTGGAACAGTAAGAGTTTGAGATATTGTAACTGGGCTGAGTCCAAAGTCTGGGAAAGGTGGTGCCCCCTTCAGGGGGTTGCTGATGAGAATGAATAGCCCCAGGGAAAATGCTAAATTTGCAGTTTGGGGTGGAGATTCTGATGAGAAATAAAAGGGACTGAAGGAGAAGAAGATTCAGTCACCATGATGTAGGAAAAGAAGCAGCAGCCACCAGGATGTGCAGTTTTGGACTGAGCGTTTTTGGAATCTTCAGTGATTTTGCGGCCAGCGACTTTGGAGGCTTTGCAAGTAGCCGAGCGATGGAAATTGCTCCCAGTTTTGTTTTTACTGCAGCCGAATGAAGAAAGCCGGGGCCCAAAGCTGGGTCCTTTCTAAAATGCATGAGTGCAGTGTGTTGGGCTGTCTGGCTGCTGTAGTAGCTGTTTTCAGTGTTGTTGGCTTGGTGCTGCACTGGGGCACCATGGCAGTTCCCGGAGCATCTCCAGTTGTGTTTTGTGTCATCCTTGTAAGTTGGAACCTGGCCTACAATCTGGCTGTTGTGCATCTACAGAAGCAGGAAGACGCCATTTTGGAAATGTGACCTATTGTTTAGAAGAGGAGCTGCACGTCAGCAGTGGCGGGAAGACTCTACCTTCGTTGTTACTTCTTTGGGACTTAAAAGAACTGGACATTGCTTTAAGTAAGTTAAACGGCCATATTTTGACTTCAGTAATTCTTTGTTTTTCCCTGTTTGTTAAATAAATCCCATTTTTATTGTTCCCTAAGCTTGAATAATCATGCAATTGTGTGTGTGTGGGTGCAGAAACAAGATAGTAACCAGTAAGCAATTTAGGCAGTATCTTTGGCCAGTTTTAACACCCTTCTGTCTGGTATGTCATGGGCCAGCTTCCTCATCACCTTTCGCACTATCAGAACTGGATTCACAAAATAGGGATTTGATCAAACCCAGCCACTAACACGGTGTGGTATTCTGACCAAGTCTGCTGAGTTTTTATCAGCTATTTCCCAATCAGTGAAATGACTATGCCACAAGTTGATTGTGAGGGAAAGGTGAAATAATAGTTGCAAAAATACTAAATAATCTGAAGACTGAAAGCATTATGGCAACTCCAACAAACATGATGACACTCTAGGTTGTAAATTTATTGTTGTGACCTCAAACTGATAGAATGAATAACTTAAACTTCTATTTTGCTACCAGAATTTAAACACTGGGGAAGGAGAACTATAACCCACTAAGATATAATTGTTAAATTAATGATTCACCTTAGATATTCACTACCTACCTTCCTTCTTCTTCTCTTCCTCTTATCCCTCTCTCTTCTTTCCTCTCTTCTATTCTTAATGTTCAAATCATCTCTATTAGTGATTGTTCACTAAGAAATCCAGTATTTATTAGCATAAAACAATAACAAATTATTATTTTGATATTTTTCTTAGCAATTTCTGAGAGTTCTTGATTTTTCGAAGAGTTTCTCAGAGACTTTGTTTATGATGTGAGTTTTAAAAACTTTTTTTGTGATTTATTCTTTATCTCTTTGTTTTGAGAATTGTTTTTACTTTAGGTTTTGCAATGCAGAATTCATACATACATATGGATATAATCAAATTTATCAATCTTTTTCTTTATAACTTCTAGGTTTTAAGCATTAGTAAGAAAGACCTGTCCCCAATCCATTTAAAATATTTTCACTTTTTATGACTTATTTTTTTAATTTAAATATTGAGTCATCTTAGGTAATTTCTGGTGTATGGTATAGAAGTGTTTTTCCTACATGTTCTAACACCACTTATTGCATCATTAAATTCCAAGTTGAAGAGGTTACTATCCTTAGTTTGTTGAGTTTTTATCATTAACAGGTAATGTTAATCACATTTATTGATAATGATATTTATTATTTTGTCAAATCCTTTCTTTTCAATTATTATGACCATGAATTTTCTTTTTTAGCTTATTATGTAGTAATTATGTTGACTTATTTTCTAATATTGATTTTTCCCTGAATATCCAAAATAAATCTCACTGACTATTAATTCCTTTTTACATTGTTTTTCTTAATTTGCTTATATTTTGGGAGTGATTTTGCACTTATGATCTCCTTTCTGGTAATGTCTTGTCTGATGTTGATATTAAGGTAATGCTGGACTCATACAATGAATTAAGATATGTTTCCTCTGTTTCTGATTTCTAGGTGCAATTGTAGGGAATTTTCTATCATTTTTCCCTTAAATGTTTGGTAGATTCACCATTGAAACTATTTGAGCCTGGTGTTTTCTTTTCTGGAAGATTTTAATTATTGATTCAATTTCTCTAATACATTTGGGATTATTCATGTTGTCTATTTTTCCTGCTGTGTGTTTGGGTAGTTTTTACCTTTTAAAGAAATTGGTCCATATCCTATCAGTTATCATATTTGTGGGTACAGAATTGCTATAGTTTTTCTTCATTATCCTTTTAATATCAGAAGGCTCATTGTCACAATCCCACTTTCATTTCTAATACTGGTAATTGTAACTTTGTCTTTTGTTCCTTTCTTGGATAGCCTGATAGAAGTTAAGCAATTTTGTTAATTTTTTTTCAAATAATCATATTTTGATTTATTTTATATTTGATTGCTTTCAACTTAATTGATTTCTGCTCTAGTTTTTAATATTTCTTTTAGGCTAAACTTGCTTTTCAAGTTTCTGTAAGATGGGAATTCATATTACAGATTTAGATATTTATTTTCTAATTTATGCATTTAATATTCTATATTTTTCTTCTAAGCACTTTATTACATTTCACAAATTTTCATACATTGTATTTTCATTTTTATATAATTCAAAGTATTTTTAAAAATCTCAGACCCTTGGATATTGTATCCTCTAAAGGATGGATGTCAATAGCTCAGGTGGTATTTAGAAATGTATTGTTAATCTCCAAATATTTGGGAATTTTCCTGTTACTACTTTTTTTCTAGCTTAATTCCAGCATGGTCTGAGAATATGCTCCGTATGACTTTTATTCAGTTAAATATGTTCAGGTGTGTTGTAGATCCCAGAATGTGATCTCTCTGTGGAAGTGATCTTGAGAAAGTTTATTTTGTTGCTGGATGGATGAACTGTTTCATGAATGTCACTTAGATCAAGTTGACTGATATAGTGTCCATGTCTACTGTACTTTACTGATTTTCTGCTTGATTTATCAGATGTTAAAAGAACATTTCAACTGTAAATATTTACTATCTCTCCGTCAGTTTTTGCCTTATCTATTATGATGTTCATTGGTTATACTTATGAATATCTTTTTAGAGGATTGAAATCTTTCTGTAATGACTTTTTGTTTCTTTTTTTTTTACCAAATAAATAATATTTATTTTTGTTATTCGTATCTTTTACATTATTATGTATTCCCCATAAGTTACCACCACCTGTTCACCCGTGGAGCCATCACCATAGTCCTCCGTGCTCCCCTCCTCCCCCCTTTTGAGCCTTCCCCCTCCCCTCCTTCCCTGCTGAATGTTGCTTTCTTATTTGGCTCCCCTATATTCCTGTTATAAGTGAAACCATTCAATATTTTTCTCTTTCTTTCTGGCTTATTTCACTGATCATGATCCCCTCTAGGTCCATCCATGTTGCTGCGAATTGCATGTGTTTGTCTTTTTTGAATGCTGAATAGTATTCCATTGTGTATA
>PVIJ01014861.1:10066-38944 GCA_004024925.1 Scalopus aquaticus
TTTATGCATCCAAGCTGGGGTACAAGCCAGAGCTGTGGGGCGGCGAGAGGATTCACCAGAGACAGAGCGGGTAGCAGAACAGGCAGATCAGAAATACACTGCTGAGGGGAGCAGCGGGTGAGGCAGGAGAGGTCTGCCGCACCATGTGGGATTCTCCCCGGCTGGGCATCGAACTTGCGTCACCGCTGCCGACAGCTCCACAGCGCAACGCTTAACCGCTGCGCCACCGGGGAGGCCCTGGTTGATATTTTTATGTTAAAAGGAAGAATAATGTTTTTTTCTTAGATTTCATTTTTCCTTTTCATTGATATGCATAGCTTCTTGGAATGGAGAAAACGATACATACTTTCTTCACAATAAAATTTTTTTTTTCGGAAAACATAGAACATTTATAACTTCTGGATGCTTAAGGAATTAATGATTTTTTTTTAATGGGCAGTAGATACGTACCCTATTAAAAACAAAAATTCCAAGAGAAATTCTGGGAAAATGTTCCCTTTGTAAAAACGTCTGTGAACTTCTCCGTAGGTTGATGTATTAAAGTCAGGAAAAGATTATTTTGTTAGCTAGGTTATAATGAAGTCTTTACATTATTTTCAGAACCATAATTTTAGAAAGCAACCTTGTTAGCAGGGTTACATGATAAGCCTTTTAAATGTCCTAAAAGTATTCTTAAAAAGAAATCTTTCTAAAAACTTCTCAAGCATGTCTTGTAATACAAGGGAAATACTAGACCACATATAATACACTTTGTAAGTCTGAAAGCAGCATTTTTAGTTTTTGTTTTACAGCTCTTGGAAAATGACTTGTCTAATGTTGGATTTCTGTCCTAGATTGTGAACTCTCTGTGAACCAGCTCGATGTCTTGCTGTTTACCACCTTGCCCTTCCTTCTGGCATTGTGCCTAGAATTTGATAGCATAGAACGAATGTTTGGGAGAATTAATGAAAAGTTAAATAGAAAATGTAAAATAAGGACTAATATATACTGAATATTTCACTTAGAAAAATGCATTAGCACATAATCTTATAGTATAATTTATCTTTAATTACCATGGAGACTGGCATGCAGAGGGTATGGTGATGCACAGTCTGTGGCCCGGGTGCTGTGCTATGGTCTGGGGGCCAGAGCCTGTCTCACTGCACAGGCTGCTCCAATGGATACCAGGTCAGATTCCAGCTTTATGGGGCCTCAATTTTATATAACTATGGACATCTTCTTTAAGCCAAAAAAAAAGTTTAGAAGTGAATGATTATTTTGAATCAAAAATGAGATAACCACATATTATAAATACAAAATAGTTTAAAACTATAAGCATTGCATTAAGAATAAAAAGTTTCAAGTAACAATCTGGGACAAATTTACCGTGATTTTTCTTCTACAGTTTTTGGTTACATCTTCTCACAGAGATGATTTTATAAAATCCTTCCCATAGAAAAAGGAGAAATATTCAGTCTTTTCTTTCTCTAGCAAAGTTGAACAATTTTCTTAAAAAGGTAATGGGAGCTGGGCCTTCCTGGTGGCACAAGGGGGTAAGTCTCAGCACTACAAAGCTATCAGCAGCCACTGCAGGATGAGTTCGATCCCTGGCCAGGGAGCTAACCCACATGGTGCAGCAGACCTCTCCTGTCTCTCCCGCTGCTCCCCTCAGCACTACATTTCAGTAGATGCACCTGTTCTGCTCCCCACTTTGTCTCTAGTGAATCCTCTCCCCCCTCTCTCTCCACAACTCTAGTCTACACCCCAGCTCTTGTATGCATAAATAATCTTTAAAAATATGTACTAAGAATTTACAATATCCTGTTTCTACTACATACTCACTATTTGTAATATTATGCTAAGAACGTGATGTGAAATATTAATATGCATCTCAACATTCAACTTTCCAAATATACTCATTATATAATGCTCTATTAACACAGAGCATTTATAACACACACACACTATATATATATATATATATATATATATATATATATATATATAAATAAATAAATTATGTCATGATGCTTATCGAAAAATAGGGTGCTTCATAGTCAAGTATATTTATGATAAAAGAATAGATGCTGAATATACCTTTACAGCATAATTGTCTGATGATTGAAAACATTTTCTATAGAGACCCTTCTAGTACCATACATTTCAAACATTGTTTCCTTTCTACTATGACATACTTCCGGTGCTGAGCTCCAAAAGTACACTCTTATTGATATATGAGTATTTGTTTCTAGTGTTATATAGCAACATACCACACTGCTTCTGTAGAGCTGATGTCCAGGAGCAACATAATTAGATTTTCTGCTCAGGGTCTCACCCAGCAGAAATCAAAATGTCAGTCAGAACTGCAGCTCTCTTCCAACCTCTCTGGTAGTCAGCAGAATCATGTATTTTGGTCTTAGCTCTGAGGTCTCTGTTTTCCTTCAGGCTGCTGGCAGGGCACTGTTCTTGGTTCCTAGAGCTGCCAGGAGTTCACTGTCACAGGCTCCCCCAGGCAATTCATAACACGAGTATTTTATTTTCTTTCAAATCAATAGAGTATCTTTTTGGCTTAATTTCTATGACCAGAGAAAAACCTTTGCTTTTTTTTCAAAAGGACTTCTGTGACAATTCAAGTCTATCTAATTAGTTTTTCTGTTTTAAAGTCAACTAATTTTGGGCCTTATTACATTTAGAAGATCCCTGCAAAATAATAGTGAATCTTGAACTCACTGAAAAGATGTAATGGTTATCAAGAGGGAGTGTGTGAGGAGGGGATGGAAGAGGGAGGCAGAGGTGCTGTTGGCAGGGGTGGTTTGGTGGAGGATGAGTGGAACATGTGCATGTATGGAAGAGCAAAAATATAACCCCAAAATTAAAATCGGAGAAATAAAAAAAACAATTAAAAAAAGAAAAAAAGTCCTTTACTAAGAAAAAACAACATACATAGATTAGCATTTGATTAAATAACTAGGAAAATGTGTGCCCCGGAGGCCTGCAATCTCTGGGGACTATCTGAGAATTATCCCCAAAACAATACAATTGGACACTCAATTCTGTATAACATTGAAGGTGCTCTGGCACAGCAGGCAATGAAAGAATTTCTAAATTAGCAAGTGACCTCAAACCACATGTTATAGCCCAACAAATCCAAAGTAAATATATCCAAAATCAAACTTTCCTAAATTAATACCTCAAACTGTACTTTGCCACTCCTATACCATCCTATATGAGAAGACACACAATGGAAGGAACATTAAGAGTAGATATAGTCTTCTCAACCAATAGCGTTAAAATATCTTCTTTTGCCAATTTAGCAGGCAAACACCTACATTAAAACATAGTTCAGAGACCCTTAGAAAGATCCCTGATGTATAAGTTTAGTTAGCTTCACAGTGATACTTCATCTGATTGATAACAATATATGAAATTTCCTGTTGAACATTTGTTAGGAATTAAAAAGTAATATAATAAAAGATTAGATGATACTATGGAAGAAATATTGCTCTTTGTAGTGCAATTTGTTAGCTATAGCTTTTATGGATCTGGCTCCTTTCCACTTTCATTCACTTTTTTGTTTCCAGGACCCTCCTTTACAGTGAGGAATCCATTATATGTATCTGAGCTGGAGAAAAGTGGCTAAATGTAATGGCATGCAAAATATCCCATCACTGAAATAGGCACACATTTCTATTTATTTATTTTATTCACTCTAAACCTTTATTTATTCACTCTGAACCTTTCCTAAATTACCACAGGAGAGGTGGACCTGCCTCAATAGGATCATTAAATGTAAACGTGGGCCTGACAGTGGTCACATTCATCATCACACTTAGGAGATTTGATATGAATGAAATCAAGCAAGAAATATTAAGTCAAGGTGTGGACAGAGTCCCACCCATCATGTTATCTGTCTATGGATTCAATCAGTTATATAGGTCCACACAGTTCCTTTCTTCTGGGTGAGTTTGAGTTATCCCTTCTCCTCTTAAACTTCTTGACAATGGCCTGTTTGTTTTCTACATGAACTCAATTGGAATATATGCTAGATTCTCAGTGGCAACTGAGTGGCAAATGAAAAAAAGCAATGGATCGGGACTTCAGTAAGTGAACTTCTACTGCTGTCATCACCCCAATAGATCCCACATTTCTGTGAAGTAGTCAGAATAAGAGTTGCTCATGGGAGTCACATTTACATGTATTTTGAGGTAAAATGATGAAGGAAGATCAATTACATCTTTTCTTCTTTCCCCAGCTCAAAACTCCTGGAAGAGAATCCAAACTTGGTTCACATCTCTGCTGCTACTTAAAGACTTAGGAGAAGGGTCCACATATATCATCTACAGGCCAAACCCAGCTTGCCGCTGTTTTTTGTTAATAAAGTTTTATTGGAAAAGAATCCCAACAATTTATTTATACATTATCTATGACCACTGCATATTGTCATGACAGACATAAGTAGATGGAACAGATTGTGTAACTCACAAAATTTAAAATATTTACTAGCTGTTCCTTACAGAAAAAGCATGTCAACCCTTGACTTCCTCTAATAAATGAGGCAATTGGTCTGCTTTGTGGAGTGGGAGAAGTTCTCAGACTAAAACATCTAACATATATCCTTAAGATGGCTTGTGTACTTCATATGGGGGTTGTTTTTTCTTGTGATTACCAACAATCATGATATCCTAAGGAATTTTAAGGGGTGGAGAGGGCTTGAAACACCAAATAAATACCATTTTACTCTGTGGTGAGGCCAGAACCACTGTGGTAGAGACCCATGATTTCAGATGTTCCAAAGGTTTGGACATAAAAACAGAATCAAGATTTATGGGGGAGAATGATGAACTATAGTTATGGGCCCAAGGGAAGAGATTGGGTCTCAGGACAGATCAAAGATCCCCAAAATAAGATTCAAATAAGAAATTCAGCACAGATGATCATGATATGGATTAGGAGGGTTAAGAAATAAAACAGATTAGTTGGCATTCATATACTAAAGGCACAAAGCAGCTAGTTTGGGATAGCTATGGTAGGGTAGCAAGTCTCATCTGTGGCCGGTGAGTCTCAGTTCTTTGAAAATACTGTTCACTTCATTTTATATGTTATTTATGTATTTTAGGCAACATTGGTTTACATCTCTGTATATGATTTGGAGAAATATGTTCACACCTCCTCAGATGTCCAACAGCACACCCCACCTGTTCAGATGCTCACCCTGCCTACTTAGATGCACAACGCCCTGTTTAGAAGCACACTCCACCTGTTCAGATATGTCTAGGACTGTGCACAGTGACCGTATGATGGCTTCATGTCCCCACACTGAACATACATGTAGTAGAAGAAGGCAGAGAGAGCATTATCATTTATAAAAAGGGAAGCATTAATGAAAACAAGGGACATGGGTGAGGCCTTTATTTAGAGGCAGGATGTCTATATGTTAGTCAAGAAAGTAAAGAGCAAAGAAACTGTTAATACATATAAATGAAATATGATATGAATAGAAGACCACTATACAGATTGTTATAGTTTTATAAAAAGGAGTGACTGTGACAAAAATAACTAATAGATAATTAAGAAACCCTACAAATGTAACAACATGAAGCAACAAAGTAAAAACGGGTGAGAAATTGCTCCTTTTATCTTTGGTGTTACTTCTGTACTCCAAGTTACTGTCAACAAGGAAAGAAGAAATTCTAGTTAATAAGTGGTTAATAAGTGGAAAAATCTTAGCAATCCATCTGTGCCTACCTCATTTTACAGATGAAGAGACTGAGGGCTATAGAGGTGAATTAGCTTCTTAATGTCACAGCCTTCTATCTTCAAGTATAATATTATTTTCACTGGAAGACATGATCTCTTTGTGCCTAATTACTCATAAATTTCTTCTCTATATGTCCTCATACTTAAATGTCAATTGCCATTTTTACAGGTTATGGAGAAAAGTCAACAACTGTTGGCATTTGGATTTTCCTAAGTCCAGTTCCACTCCCTCAATTCCCAAGTCTCCTTCATCACTTATCTGTCTCTAACTTTCTTCCATGAGCTCTGCTTTCCTGTCTGCATCCACTGCTGCCTAGTTTTTCTGGGATCACTTGGAATACAGCAATTCAGTATACTTCACTCTCCTCAGCTGACCATTCATGTGTGGCAATTCAAATATTTTAATTTAAAATTGGTCCCAAACCTTGAGTGTTTGTTGATATCTATTCCTATCCTTTATGGAGCATAGACACTAAGCCTACCATAACATTTTACCTTGAATCATAAGAAACTCACTTCAGAGGAAACATCACAGAAGTAAATAACTATAGTGCAGTATAACACTGGTCAACAAATTTTTACAAAAGTCATGCTACTGAAATAAAATTAGTCATTTCCTATCAATTTGTATGTGCTCAACACAAATATGACAGTCAAATTCTAATTTTGGATCTAGTTTTTCTTGTAATCTGCAATAAATGGATGTTTACATTATGAAATGCATGCCAATAGTGATAGGCCTATGGTTAATACCTGTAAAAATCAAGTCATAGACTGCTTCTTAGATTTCTTCACTTGTCTCTTGCACAACTGTTCAGTAGAATAGAATAGATGGGAGATGGATTCCATCGTGCAAAAGCACAGCCTTAAGACTCAGTTTTGAAGAGTCTAGAAATAGTCTCTATTCTTGTGGGTCATGAGTGATTTCTAAGGCATTCATGAGGCCCTCAATGTCAGAACAGAACACCAGAGTACTTTCCTTTCTGAAGAATGGCTCCAACTACTGGTGGCGCTTTCGATATAAAGTAATTGTGACGTCTTCTAGAACATTCCATTGTTGGAGTCTTGATCCTAGCAATTCTGGCTTGCTCTTGGATAAGTCCAAATCACGAACCAGGTCACTGAGTTCTTCCTGTGTTAGTCTGTGTGGGGTTGATGATGCACCACAGTGAAAATGTGGATCAATGCATGCTGATGGAATAGGAGAAGAACAGATCAGCTCACCCTTGTCCTCATCAGATGAATCAAAAGAATATTCTGCTGGAGGTTCTAGAATAGGAAGTCACTCACCATGTGGAGCTGGTCTCAATGCAGAACGAATGTTTGGGTAGACTATTCTCGACTCTTTTGCTTTGTTATTCTACTGGAAAGAGGAGGAACCAAGCAGAAGTAACAGTCTTTTATGTGGTTGCTTGGCTCTCTCCACACCATGGAGACTGCAAATGGCATTGATGGTCTTTTGCCATTGAACCACTGTGAAAGCTGTGTTGTACATGGAGCACAGCATATATGTGGGGCCCAAGGCTGGTCTTGGTCACCAACCTTGCATCTGAAGTAAAGATGATAAGCCTCCTTCACTTGAGAAGTGATACTTTTCTTCTTGATTGGCAAATGTCACTTCCCCACGAATAGAGTAGACATTGTCCATGCTATGAACTCACTTTTGAGGCATTACTGTTCTGTATTGTGTCTCAATGGATAAAATAATAACAGTTCTATGGAACAGTAGTTTCAACTGTCTCACACAAAGTCTGAAATATTTTCAATGCGTAACCTTTCCGACAGGGCTTTCTATAGTGCATTGCTGACGTCAGCTTACTTCAGCAGCCACCTGACAGTAGTATTGCATTGCATCAGAAAATGATGCAATCAACTCTGGATGATGTGTGCATGATGGTATTATGCAATGTGATGCCATAGTACATCATTCTAGGGTGATTTAGGTTGTTGTTGCAGTCTTACTGGATAAATTGACATGGTGAAACATATAAAATGAATTATATGAAATATCTTCAAAACAAGAGCTAATAAAAATTTTCAGGGTTATATTCATGTTCAGCATGCCGAGATACTACAGATTATAGTCTTTTTAAGCCAGTAATGATCTCACTGTTGACCAGTGTAATCAGTAATATAAAACAAAGTATGTCCTGAATGTTAGTGGACTTTAGAGGAGGGAGATTACCTCTTCTGGGAGTCAGGTGTATGTGAAAAAGTTTATCTACAGGGTCAATAGCAAGATCAAGAAAATCAGATCTCTACATAAGCAAGAGATATGATAGTTCAGATATTTCTGAGTTGCTGAACCTAACAATTAAATTTTTAACTTACTTGCCTGGTTAAAATCATAGACTTTGAATCCAGTGGGCTAGTGCCTTGGCTGGTAAGAATTCAACAGGAATTTTAAATCATTCATTATGCATAACTTTCACACTGGCCCATTTTAATGTTTCAAATTATCTTTAATAAACATTCTTCTTACTAGTTAACAGCAAAAGTTCCACAAATATGACACTTTCTTGGGGAGAAAAGGGTTGGAATAACCATGTGTTTAATAATAATGGGAGTGAATATTAGTAAACTCCTATCAGGAACCAGGTATTATTCTATGTATTTCATAGGTATTATATTTTCCTTCATCCTCAAAACCGTAAGGTATGTGAGTTACTGTAATCACCTCATTTTACAGATAAAGAAACCAAGGCCTAGCTTTCCTGGGCCCAAAAGCCCAGGTAAATAAGTTAGGCTCCCTTGAGGAAGACTAGGGAGAAATTCACTATATGTAACTGAAGTCTTCTTGTGCAGTCCATTCCTCAAAATAGGTCTTCATTCAAGACTCTTGGGCTGATAAATTGTTTCAAGTCAAAGAAATGTCTGAGGTTCCATCATTCTCAGATTTGCTACTTCAGGTCTATTCTGTAGTTTGACATATCTGGACTGCTTAGTTTATGTAACTTGGGCAATCTTAGAGACACTGGTTTTATTGTTAGTAATTCTATAGGCAATGAGCCCTAGTCAGGGGTCTTTATTGGTCAAACAGAATTCTAATTACCCCACCTGCCCTACTACAATAGTCACATCCACTTTTGTCACCTTCTGACCTTAGACACTTGGCTCCTCTCAACCCCATTGAGATGATATTCCAGTTCCCTTGTAACTGCAGACTTAGTGTAGGAGAACTAAGGGACTGGTTTATTTATTTTTATTCCTTTTTAAAAATAAGATTGTGCTTTCACTAAATAACCTATAACCTAAAACCTCTGTGAAAGGAGAGAATTGAAAGGTCTTTTTGGGAGTATAGTGTAGTGGTATTATCTATGTTCAGACACCTGATTGGATTCACACCAACCATTTTCTGTCGTTACGGTTTTGCAAGAGGATAAGTCCAATTGAACAAACTCAGGTCACAAGCTTATTCTGAGCTTACTCCTAAGTGACATGGGCTCAAATGATAAGTCCAGATGTCTTGGATTATGGTTTGCATGAGCACACAGTTACTAGCATCTCTGGTTAGTCTACCCTTTGTATAAATTGCTTATTCCTCACTTCCATATTTCATCCAGCTAAAAATCCATTTCTAGAAATATTCTGAAGGTTTTGGAGGAATATAATTAGCAAAATCTTATAATCTTCTTATGTGTTTTCTCTGTTTCTTATTCCTATTTATTAGCATCTCTGCCTCAGAACAGATTTTAGAATCCGATTACTAGCTTAACAATGATAAGGATTGTGGTAAGAGGGAACACATTGGCTTTCTCCTGCAAACAAGGAACAACTTATTCAGATGGTTATTTACAAGGGCTTCTGGGGGCATCATGAGTTTGAGATAACACAAATACATGGATCTTCCCAGAACCCCTGTTCTAATTGCTGGAATTTGTGCCTTTGATAATTTATGTATAAATTTTCATATTAACACTGATAAATTTGCATGCTTTTTAAACTCAGCATCCTAAATAATCATAATCTGAAGGTATTGTTTATTATTTTAATTTGTTTCTGTTGTTATTATTTTCTGATCTAAACGCAGCATTAGAAAGCTTTGGAAATTCAGTATTTTCAAAATAACATAGTAAAAGTGTGTGATTTTCATTCTGGACCTTGAAAAAAGAATTCATGTATATTTAGGTTGCTGTTCTTTCACCCCATCTCATTATTCTGTGCCATCAGTAGTAACAATCTTCCTTTTGGTTTACAATCCCAGATAATAACTTCTACCTTATCCCAGAGCAGTATTCAGTTTAACATGTTCGTGAAGATCTGTTGCCCACTCTAGGACCATTTTTTATGTTAAACACAGGCAATGACATTTGGGCAAAAATAAGATGAAATGATATTTTAAATAAAAGCATAGGACAATTAATATTTAGAATCAAAGGGAAAAAAATAACATCAAAACCTGCATTAAAAAGGAGAGCTGCACGAGGTAGCAGAAACTAGCCAGTAGTATTATTTATTCTCAAACATTAGATGAATCCATGCTAACCATTTTTCTGTTTTTATCATTTTGTAAGAGAGTAAGACTAATTGAATAAACTCGGGCTGCAAGATCACTCCTAGATGAAGGGATTTAAAGAGATATTTAAGTGACATTTTTAGGAAGATATCAGTAGATAATTGCTAAAATAAAAACTGAAATACTATAACTAAAAAAAGTAGAAATGAAGGATGTGCAGGCAAAAAACTTCTACTTTGAGTTTATAAAATTGCACTGGATTTTGAATACTAAGAAATCTTCATGATTAAACATCTTAGAAACCCAAACTGTTTAATTTTAAAAAAAGGAAGTAAAAAAATTCTTTAAAAACCCTCCAAAATGTTACCTCCTATTTTCTAAGTGATATTTATATAGATAGTTTTACCATATGCTTTCTTTTTTAAATTTTCTAATGATTTTATTAAAAATGTTTACTACATTTAGAATAAGTGATACATATTTTTTTAAATATCAGAAGATTGCCCTTTCACCCAACAAAAAAGCTACTACTGGATTTACCTTTATGCTATAAACAACCATAAACCACATGAGACAAAAATTTACAGAAGTTGGTCAACATACAGTATAGGCCTGTTATTCTTAGAGAAAGGGAATATATAAATTGAATCCCACATTTCCTCTAGCATTCTGTTTTGGGGTATCTTATGAACAGCAATGTAGTTATATTCAGCCCAAGTAGAGTGCAATGATATCAGTGGGTTGAGGAAGAAGAGAATAGAATTGGGGTCTGCTGACATGACTGGAACTTACAGATCAGGGTGCTGATGATTAAGGAATCTGCAATGTGGACTCCATGAGGTCTTGACGAAATGTTGGGTTATGATGATGAGGGTGTGGAGAAAAAGGAACCCTCTTACACTGCTATTGGGAACGCAAACTGGTCCAACCACTATGGACCTTCAAAATACTAAAAATGGATCTATCATATGATTGGCAATTCCACTCCTAAGAATCTACCCAAAGGACACAGAAGCTTTCATTAGAAAGGAAACCTGCACTCCTGTGTTTATTGCAGCACTATTTACAATAGCCAAGATATGGAAACAACCTAAATGATCCAAAGCAGAGGAATCAATCAAGAAGATATGGTATATATACACAGTGGAATACTACTCAGCAACTAAAAAAGATATACTCATGCCACTTAAAGCAACATGCATGGAACTGGAAGGGATTATGCTCAGTGAAATAAGTCAGAAACAGAAAAAAAAAATATCAGATGCTTTCACTTATAGAAGGAATATAGGAAAACCAAACAAAGGATAAAAAAAGATAAAACTTGCAGGCAAAGTATATATCTGAGGCATACAGCAGGGTGGGGAAAAGGGAGAGGGATATGAACAAGGGAGAAAAGAGCACAAGGGACTATGGTGACAGATCATGAGTCATGTGATGGTGGAAGAACTATGGGTACGAAACCCAAGGGACGAAATCAAATATAATACAAAAATGAAAAATGATATAACAAATTAAAAAAAGAAGAAATGTTGGATTATGCAATAAGCTTTGTAGGGAGCATGTACATTAGGTGTGAAAGCTAAGGAAGTTGTCAGAAATCATGCAGTAAATGGAGAATTTGGATTTCTTGCTTAGAAAGGCTGAAGAGATGTTATTAAACACCTTCAACAATTGGTTGAAAACTAAGGAAGAAATACCCACAATGTAGGAGTAAGTATAATACTCTGGATTAAGGAGCAAATCCCAAAACTGGGAAAAACAAAATATTCCAATCAGATCAACTACAAATGAAACTGCAAGAGAAAATCATAACACCATTTAAAGGTATAGCCCAGATTCCTAAGAGGTAGTATCTTAAAATGCCCACCGTACCATAGAAATTACTGGACATTTGAAGAAATAGTAAAAATGTAAAATACATTTTAAAAAAAGAATAAGAAACAGAAAATAAAAGCTAAAGAAACAAATGTTCAAACTTTAGGAGAAGATCTTTTATATATTTATATATTATATTATATATATGTAAAGAGAGAAATAAACAGAAATCTAATGTAGATTTGATCTAAGAATTAATATGTTCATTCATATAAAACACTGATAGAAATGACTGGCACAGAGTAATAGCTCAATGACATGAAATTATTATAAAATAATCAAAACATATACATATAAATCTGTTTCATAAACTATTAATGCTAATATTCATTAGTAGGATGAAAGTCTTTAAAATGTGAAAAATGAATATGAATAAACAAACTTTATATAATAATCAATAAAATATGAATACATTTAATGGTTACCTTTTTCAAAAACGTTATGTATTGAGTTGCATTCTTTTTAACCAGAGCTCTTTTGTATTTAAACAACAATTTGTTTTCATTACTCTCCATTTTTATGACCTACATGGTGAGCTAAAACCTCACGAGGAAAAAAATGACTTCATCTAATCTAGCCTTATAAAACTGCTGTCTTTCAAGGTGTCCTTGACTTCACCTCAGACAATAGGGTCTGTGACTACAAAGGGAAGAACTGGTCCCTCCAACCATATGTTCTCCTGCCATTGTGTTTAGAGCCACCTTTACTGCCCCCTTCCCATAAGTTCTAAGACAGGAAACATTACCTCTCTGTATCTTTATATAGTTGAATACAGTGCCTTCCATTCCTTAAATAACATTAGTTTAAAATGCCTGATGTCTTATAAATATATTTAACACAAGAGCAAAAGCGTCCTTATAGATTAATATTTAAAAAAATTATTCCTTTAAAAAAGATTACTTTTTTCCTATTCTTAAAGATTGCATAGTGTTTAAATAACACAATATAACACTACAGTGGTGATTTATATCCAATTTAAATAACTTTATATTTTATTCTATGATTTAATAGTGTCCCATTGACATTTGCTATTCATATTTGAAATCCCATATTATTGCTAGTTTCACAGATTGCAGCTATAAAATAGTATGCAAGATTGAACATTTACCACAAATCTCAAACAACTGTAGAAAGAAATGGGCTCCAAAATGTAATGTTTTAAAGTGACTTAGTGAAGGAGAGAGTTCAGTAATTTTTTTTTCTTTGCTTAGAAAACTATGCTAAAATTGGGCTTCCCTGGTGGCGCAGCGGTTAAACACTGCGCTGTGGAGCTGTCGGCAGCAGCGATGTGAGTTCGACGCCCAGCCGGGGAGAATCCCACATGGTGCGGCAGACCTCTCCTGCCTTGCCCGCTGCTCCCCTCAGCAGTGTATTTCTGATCTGCCTGTTCTGCTCCCTACTCTGTCTCTGGTGAACCCTCTCGCCGCCCCACACCTCTGGCCTGTACCCCAGCTTGTATGTATAAATAAATAAATCTTTAAAAAAAAAAAAAAAAAAAACTATGCTAAAATTGCTTGGATTTTAAAATAATAAATAGAATTAAATATGTAATTAATAGACAATTTTAAAATAACTAAGAGCACTATGGTTTTTGATAAATTCTTTTTAAATATTATATATAGTTCTAATGGAGCTTGTGATTAAAGAAAGTTCCAATCTAATAGTGTTGATATTTATTTCTATTAAATATATTCATACATGTAATGAATTACATAATTGATTTGTTTAATGTAATCACAAGGACATTAGTTAGTCTCCATCTCTAACAAGTACTTTATTTAATAGTACTTTTTGTCAGTCTACAGAAATATTCTTATGGGTCATAACATTAAAATAGAAAAATCTCTAAAATTTCACAAAGTGCAACAAACTAAACAATTTTGACTTCTGAATCTTTCAGAACAATGATTTCCAGGTTTCGAACTTCATTTATTATAGATATTTATTTTTGGATGTAAAAATCAAATCATTCCTTTATATATTTTTTCTTGAACATACCATTTTACAGAACAAAATCTTATTTCCATAGCCAGAATATTAAGTTATTCAGAGGAATAAGAGGTTATCAATTGTGATTTTTAAAGATTGTTTTTGTTGTTGTTGTAAAAGATGTACTTATTTATGCATTCAAGAGCTGGGGTATAGGCCAGAGGTGTGTGTGTGGGGTGGGGGCGGGGAGGTGAGAGGATTCACCAGAGACAGAGTTGGGAACAGAACAGGTGGATCAACTGAAATACACTGGTGAGGGGAGCAGTGGGTGAGACAGGAGAGGTCTGCTGTGCTCTGTGGGTTAGCTCTCTGGTGGGGAGATCGAACTGCTGCAGTGGCTGCCAACGGCTTCATAGTGCTGAGATTTAACCCCTTGCATCATCAGGGAGGCCCCAAAGATTGTTCTTTGAGATAAACCTCCGGAATACTTTTTGCAGCAGGTAAAATATAAATCACTAAAGCATGCAAGAAAGTAAATGATAAAAATCAACACATGCTATTTTAGGTCAACTATCAGCCTTTATTTACTAGTTTTTGTCTCCCCTCTGAATATAACGATGACTCAATTATAATCAAAGTTCTCTTTAGCGTTGCAAGAAGATGCCTATATCACAGACTGTTTAAATTAGACATCGGGGACTTTGTAGCATTAAGATCTGATTTGTGTGTCAACAAGCTTTCAAGATGGCCCCAATGACTTACACTTCTAGATCACATCTTTGCATCACATACTCCCACATTGTTCCAAGTTTGCTCAGCGTGGCCCACAAAACAGAAAAAATGTGACATGGTGCACTCTGAGATTAGATTATTGAAATATCACAGCTTCCATTTTGGGAATGCTCTCTCTTTTGGATTGTGTGGCAAAGGGGAAGTGAACTACCATATCATGAGTAGTCCTAAGAAAGAGACTTATATCACAAGATACTAAATTTTCCTGCCAACAGATTCTCTAGCTCTGGCTGGCTGTAGCCCTA
Source organism: Scalopus aquaticus (assembly GCA_004024925.1). Taxonomy (NCBI): domain Eukaryota; kingdom Metazoa; phylum Chordata; class Mammalia; order Eulipotyphla; family Talpidae; genus Scalopus; species Scalopus aquaticus. The sequence continues at coordinate 25,100 of PVIJ01014861.1, forward strand.
GCTGTTAGCTTGAGCACAACCTTCTAAGAGATTTCTGAACCAGAACAACACACTTTAACCAGATCCCTAGCCCTAAGGAAATATTAGATAATAAGCATCTGTTGTTTCAAGTGGTTATGTTTTGGGGCTAATTTGTTATACACAAATAGGTGCAAAGTACAATGATCCAAATTTCACACCCTTCTTAGCAAATCAGGATCAGTGAGTTGGCCATGAATAATTAAATGGCTTAAGGTCCACAAGCAAATCATTTTGCTCCAAAAGGAAATGTTTCTCATATGCAGGTAAGAGTAGCTGAACTATATAGGATTAATCTCATGTGACACCCCCTCAGGGAAAGCCTCTTTGATGGATGCTCAGAGTCTACTGTGTTCCTTGGTCCCACTGTATACACATTTACCTCAATTACATTAGAATTATTCTGTTTGCCTTCATTTCTAGATTGTGATTTCTTGAGAGTAGGGGCTCTCTTTTTTAATCCTATAGTATTAGCACTCATTGCAATGGATTCCTGGTATATAGCAGTTTCTTAATACACATTAGTCAACTACATGTCTAACTTACCATAGTTTAGGTACTTTGAAATCCAAGTAAGTAAATACTTTTAAAGTAAAAGGTAAGTGTCATCTTAAGCAGAGATTAGAGCAAAAGAAACTAGAAAGTCAAGAATGATACTTCCCAGGCCCAATATCTTAATAGTCACAGTCCCTCCCCTCACCCATTCCCATGTCTCCCTGCTGTAGACAATCCTGAATGCATGCTGATAAAACCTGCCTATTTCGTATTTATTTCTCCCACCACTGTATTTCTCTAGATGTAGTTCCTTGTCTCTAAACATGTGATTTGAAGATGTATTTAAAGGACCCCCACTATTGCGGTTCACATTTTAAAAGGAAATAATTTAGAAGCAAAATCCCTAATACAAATACAAAATCCCTAACAGGGCTATGAAGCACTTTTGGTGTGACCTGTCAATGAATCAACCCTTTTTGCTCCTCACCCTGAATCAACAAACATACATCTGTTTCCAGACACCCTGGTGTATGTATATTTGGAACAACTACACCAGGAAATGGAATCATCCCAATAATCATCCACATTTGCCAAACATGTGACCAGACAAAGATTTTTGCTTGATAATCTATGAAGAGCAAAAAACGAATGGAAAGGTCAAAATAGAAATTATATTTTACTTAGATTAAAAAAATGAGATCTGATAAACTCGATGGTTTTTCTATGCCACTTTGTCTCAAGCAGATTAAGTAGGTAACTGGCCACAGATTTTAGATTGCGGCATATTGATATGTCTGAGTCTTAATATCTATTTAATCTAATAATTGATTGAATGCTTGAATTTATAATCTATCATTTTCTCCAGAAGAATTGCTGTTTTCCTAACTTAAACTGAGAAAATAAAGTTTGTACTTCACTTAATGGTTGATCTGTGGGTGGGATGCAAGATACCACCAGAGATTTGCTTCATTAATTTAATAATCATTTCAGCTACAATAACTTTCAATCACAGGCAGCTACTACAGCAGTAACGATTTCTGAGAGAAGCAACTGCTAGAGCCCTCTAGTCAAATTTTTAACAAGTCCATGTATTATGGCTTTAAAAGATTCATCTAGGGAAGCACAAGACTTTAGTGACTTTTGCAGCATAGCTTGTAGACAGTAAATTTTTGAGAGTGTAAATATTAAGAAGAGAAACCAATTACCGATTTCTCCAGTTTTGCAGTTTCAAAAGATTATGATGGATGGTGGTCTGGATACCATACAACTATAATTATCCTAAATTGGTTCATCTGGTGCCAAGGCAGTAACATCAAGAACTATGTTTCATTTTTCTTTGGTTTTGTACGGTATCTAAAAATCAACATTTGGGGAAGTAGGTAGGTCACTCATTTTGAGAGAATAATGAAAGGCAGAAAATTAAGTAAAAATTATTTTCAAAGTATTTCAGACTCACTGGTATATGTATAAAATTTCCTCTCTAATCAATTGGCTTAGTATGACATGGATAAACATTTGGCTAAATGTAGAATGGACTGTCTTTTTAAAGAAACATACAAATAAATCTGCATTCCCCAGACTTTGTTTGCTTTAAATTGTGGATGAAATGTTTATTACTCCTAAATTAAAAGTCATAACTACACTCTTCACAGTTCTATTTCTTATCATCATTCTTTTATTATTATTATTATTATTATTATTATTGTTATTATTATTATTATTATTATTATTATTATTATGAATACTATGAAGATAAGCACTTTTGCCCCTTAGGTTAACAGTAACAATTAAATCAAATTAAAAGTTCGAAACAAAGTCACAGTTAAAAGCCAAATTAATTCTCTTCACAGGTCAGCTACTTATCAGCATTCTTTATCATTAATATTGTGAATACTATGAAAATAAACAATTTTCCTCCTTAAGTTAACAAAAATAGTAACTGTAGATTAAGGCAAGTGGATGTCTGTTTCAGTGTTTTTTTGAGAACATATATGATGTCTGAAGTACTTTTTGTGTTAGTATCTGTGTGTATGTTGTTATGCTCGTAGCTTCTCATATAAAAGTAGGAAGTTTCTTCTTCATTGTGGTGCTTTTACTGCATCGAAAATGAATCTGTGCTTTTGAAAAACATGAGTTAATCTGTATGCTAATGACCCACAAATTCATTTAAAGTCCAAAACTATTATCTGAGCCTCATACAAGGAACTACCTATTTGACATTTCCACTTAGATACTTAAAGTCATTTCAAACAAACAAAGAAATTCACAATAAAGCATATGCTCTCTCTATCCACTTCTCTGGTCTAATCAAAATTGTCAGACAACAATTGTAGCTCCAGAAGTATTATCTCTGAGTGAGTGTGTGTGTGTATGTGTGAGGATCACTTTCAATTTTTCTGTTTCCTGCCCTCTGAGCCATCTTTTAAAGACGAAATTCTGATTATGCAATTAGTTCTGAAAACTGTCACAAAAGTTTGAGATCTTTTTCTTGGTCATTCTTAAGTTCTCTTACTTTCCTTGGTGCTTAAATATAAAGAACACATACATATGTAAACATACATATACTCACTATACATATGCAAGACCAGAAAAGCAAGCTTACCTTGTTTTTTTTTTTTTTCCTTCATATTTGGCTCACAAGGAAGAGTTAACAGTGAGTGGGAGAATCTCACTGTTAGATGAGAGCAGTCTTCAAAATCTCACTTTTAGTAAAAGCTACAACATAGTAGAGAGAATAAAGAAAATATCAGTTAGTATAACAGCTTGATAGTCCCAAGACTTAGGGTCATCCTCCAAATTAAGGAGAGACTTTTCTGGTCCCTGAGATGTAGCAGAAACCAGGGTTCATATTGCCAATGGACAAGATAAAAGTGTTTCTTTGTTTATGAGGTTCATTTGTTATAGCTGAAATTCAAGGTTTTAAGCGATATTCCCAACCTGTCAACTGTCATCTTCATTATGAAATTACTAATAATTCTTACTTCCTCAATTTTATTCTCACAGGTTTCTCTTAATAAATAATCTAGGGAGAAGTTTAAGGGGGTCTCGACCTTACTTTAAGAAAAGATGTGCAGGCCAGTACTGGTCTTCTCTACTGGTCATATCACAATCAATGACTTCAAATTGCTTTTAGGACAAGAGAAAACACATCTTACCACATCTTACAATGCCCTTGATCTCTTTAAATTTATAAGCAGTTTCTTGATTCTCTGAGCCTCAAGGGCTTTGCAAATACCAGTACATTTTGCCTATGTTATACCTTCCCCGCTTCAGCTAGTTAGGGTCTTTTTCAGGTTTCAACTTTAATGTCATTTCCCCATTCATGATGAGTCACATAATTCCATACAGCACATCAGCACAATTTTCTATTGCAGCATCATTCACTGTTATTCACATGGCATTGTTTAGCTGATACCCATCAGCTAAATGCAAGTTCCATGAGAAAACACAGGCAACATGTTCAGTATGAAGTGCCTTATATGAAGTAGTGCTCAATGACTAATACTTGCTAAATGTATCAATTTATTTAAACAAGAGAGTAAGGGCCTCCCTGGTGGCGCAGCGGTTAAGTGCTGCGCTGTGGAGCTGTCGGAGATTCCCACATGGCGGAGGCAGACCTCTCCTGCCTCCCCCGCTGCTCCTCTCAGCAGTGTATTTCCATCGATCTGCCTGTTCTCCTCCCCACTGTGTCTATGGTGAACCCTCTTGCTGCCCTATGCCTCTGGCCTGTACCCCAGCTTGTATATATAAATAAATCAATCTTTAAAAAAAAAACAAGAGAGTAAGAAAATAACTGGGTACTTTAAAATCACATATCAAATGTAAAAATATAATCTCTACTCAGATATTTTTATAGCTAGATAATAGAAAAATAAACAACCTTGTTATATATCATTTTAATAACAAACTTATTAGCATACAAAAGGAAGTGAGATTGATCAGAATAATGTAATTTGCCACAACATTATCTTTAAAATTTAGCGCTATTATTGATTTTCATGTATGGAAATGGAATCTGAGAGTGCAACCAAATCAACTACTTTCAATTTGTGTGTGCATTTGGTAAGTCTCCATTTCACAGGTTCCAGCAAGAACTGAAGCAAATTAAGGCACTGATGGAGAACTCCAGTTAGAATACATATTTGCATTAAAATATTGCTAGGAAAAATATTTCTTAAAGATGTATACATCCATACTATAAGGACACATACTACTCACTATAAATAGTCCAGTTTATCCACCAGTTAAAAGACACAAAGACTGTAGTCTTATGGAAGATATTTTTGAGCACAGTGCTCTCTTTTCCTCCAATGAGGGAAAAAAAAAATTACACGTAAGGCATCTGAAAAGTGAATCCATCTGGGCTATTTCAGTTTTATGTTAGCTGAAGTTAAAAGGGATTTTAATAAATAGCATGTTTTTCCCTGCTTTTCCCTTTTGTGTTAGGCAAAATTCCTTTCATGATACAAGTGAAGTATATTTCACTATATAACCAAATGCTCAAATGGATTTTGAGGTAAAATTTAATGTCAACAAAAGTAATCATCCAGTGGAAAATCAATGACCTGGTAAAATTAAAGACATATTTTAAACCTAATTATGTTAGATGACAAATCTAATGAGAACACACAGCAACTATTATCATATTAGATGTAATTTCAATCACAAATGTCAAACATCATTAGTTTTGATTGCTTGGGGATTTAGAAATTCATTTTATGAAATATTATTTTGTAGAACACTAGGAAAAGTTTTTCATTTATTTCCCATAATAGGCATTAGGAAGACAAGATGTAATTTTTTGGATTATAGAAATGCCACTGTACAACTACTATGCAGAGAAATTAAAGCATATAAACTGAACTTGAAGAAGTTGAGTGCTATCTATACCACAGATGAAGAAGTTATTTGGTGATAGTAAAATATAGTATAATAGATAGTATAATATGAGATTCATGTATATGATCTGGATTAATAGTTTTTGGATGATGCGTATCTTTTTTTAAAGATTCATTTCATTTATTTATTTATGCATACAAGAGCTGGGGTATGCGCCAGAGGTGTGGGGGGTGTGAGAGGATTTACCAGAGACAGAGTGGAGAGCAGAACAAGTGGATCTATTGAAATACACGCCTGAAGGGAGCAGCAGGTGAGAAAGAAAGAGATCTGCTGCGCCATGTGGGTTAGCTCCCTGGCCAGGGATCTGATTTGTGCTGCAGTGGTTGCCAATAACTTCATAGTGCTGAGACTTAACCCCTTCTTCCATCAGGGAGGCCCCTATCTTTTTTCAATACGATAAGACAATATATTATTTATCTAGTCCTCTATTAAGACATTTACATTAGTTCCAGTTTTGAGCTATTATTTTTAAAGTTTACAGAAATATCACTCTATGTTGGCATGCATATACATGTGTTGTGGCAGGAAGGCACTGGGAGCACAAGTTCTCTATGGAGCTGTGCAGATTGGGCTATAGGAGGAGTCCTGGAGCCCTCAGTGGCCGTTTAGGCTTTTATCGCATCTTTTGTGGCAAGGCACTCATGTACAAGGCAGATAGGGTGGCCAGGGGGCCAGGAGACTCGCAGGCCTTCTCAGGGCTCTCTGGTGGTGTCTTGGGATCTTGCTGCTGCTGCTTCTGCTGCACTCCTCTTCCTTGAGCTCACTCATCTCTGCCTCACACATGTGCACGCCATGCCATGCCCTTCTCTAGGCACGCACATAGGCCTACAGAGACCCATCACCAAGGGGGTAGGCGGAAAACCCTGACAACTCTTCCGCCTACCCTACAATCCACCCCACTCAGGGTTTTTTACCAAAAAGTCTAAATATAAATTTCCCTTGGCGAATATGAACATGACCCAGGGATTAAACAATGCAGCAAAACATAACAAAATACAAATAAGCCCAGGCAGGGAACCAACCTATGGGCAAAAGACAAGATTATCAGTGCCAGCACATGACCCACCAAGTTTGCTTCCTAAGGCACTGCTCATTCGAGGGGGGAACCACTCACAGCATCTGCCGTCTCACGCCAAGAGCCGTCAGGCTTCCTGGCTTTCTCTGACTGTGGTCTCAGCCACAGCCACACTCTGCATCCACCACCGGGATGTGCTCAACTCTTGAGATTGGCAATACTACTCTTTGGGGGGCAATAATACTCCTTGGAATACTACCCCAATCTCCAGGGGTACTCTCTGCCGCCACTCCAGCATTCGGCTTTCACAGCCACCAGTGTGACGCGCAGACCCTGCACTCAGGCCAACCCTTTGCACACGCACATGGGTCTGGGATCCGTGGATACAAGCTCCACATGTGGCCTCTCTTGAGTCCCCTCTTCAGCTGTGGTCTCCATCACCAGCCACGTTCCCCATTCTGTCCCCCAAGCACAGCTCCTCAGCACCTCATCCTTATTCAACAGTGAACAGGGCATCACACACAGGTGATTTTAACAGACTCCCTGGCATTCTTTAACAAACTGCTTAACAGCCGCTGAGGGCTTCCCAAACTTGGGACCAGCTTTTGCCTTCTCTAAGTTGACTTTGCTACCTCTCCTCTACCTTGCTGCAGAGAACCTGGCGAGGGCTTTCTCCCTCAGCCAATCTTGGGCTGTTCTCATGTCTGCCTCTTTCTGCCTGCTCCATCCTCTACTCGGGCCATTGGCTCCCTGGGCTGTGCCCCTGGGAGTGCCAGGAAGCGCACAGGCTGCTTTTGGCCACCAAACTGGCCACCTCCCGATTCCCATCTCTGGGGTGCACAAACAATACCTTCAACCCCCAGGGTCCCGTAAGCATAACATTAACCTGTCAGAGTTCCTCCGCTGTCTGGCGGGATTGTTAGTCCCAGTCCATCGGCCTTTTTCCTTGCGTCAGCACTGGACGGGCTCCAAACTGTTGTCCTTTCTCCCCCAACAACTTTTCTGCCTCAGGGGTCCTGGGCTGGTCCTCACGGGCCGTCTCCTCCTCCACTTGAAGTCTCGTCCCGAAGCAACCGGACCTCGTCCTCCTATGCTCCTGCTGGATCTTCGGCTTTTCCTGCAGCTCCTGCACTTTGGTCACCACTGGTGCCTCCAGTGTTGTCCACCATGGGGCCTCCAGTGTTGTCCAGCTTGCGGTCTGCCATCTCTCAGTCCCTCCTGGGATCTTCAGAGGGCTCCATGCCCATCTGCATTGAATCATCCTGCCGAAACTACGCCAACTGTCATGGCAGGAAAGCACTGGGAGCACAGGTTCTCTATGGAGCTGCACAGGCAGGTCTAAACGAGGAGTCCTGGGGCCTTTGGCGGCTTTTTAGGCTTTTTATTTATCTCACTGAAGTGAGGCGGCCAGGTGCAGGGCAGGTAGGGTGGCCGGGGGGCCAGGAGGCTAGCAGGCCTTCTAGCCCCCAGCAAATCTTCACCTTCTCGGGGCTCTCTGGTGGTGTCTCGGGTCTTGCTGCTGCCGCTTCTGCCCCACTCCTCTTCCTCGTGCTCTTTTGTCTCTGCTTCGTGCACGCGCACGCACAAGCCACGCCACGCCACGCCTTTCTTCAGGCATGCGCGTAGGCCTACAGAGGCCCATCACCTAGGGGGCAGACGGAAAACCCCGACAACTCTTCCGCCTACCCTACAACATGTTACATGTCTGCTGATATGTCTGGTGAGCAGAACAATAGCTCCTCCATGGTCTAATCCCCAGAACCTTGAATATTCTATCACACATCAAAAGGTAATTACGATTGCATACACAATTAAGATTGTTAATCAAATAGCCTTTAAATTAGGAAATTATCTTGGATTAACTGAGAGAACTCAATGTAACTACAAGAGCTCTTAAAAGTGGAAGAAGGCGGTAGAAGAGAGCCAGAAAGTTGCTTGTTTCTTGACAGGTGTTCAGTGGTAGATGAAGCATCGCCATAATTGGTTATATCGCTTTAGAATCTGCCTCTACTTACACCTGGGGTATCCTGATAATTTAAAGATATTTAAATTTACTTTGCCTGTGATTTTTATTTTTCCAGTGGTATATTTTGCTATATAAAATTACAGAACTTCAGATTTTTCATGTCTTAACTTTTGAGTTTGTATAATGTTCAAACCTTTTGGACTCTTTTACTTTGCTTTGTATACTTTATAGGTAACAGCCTCAGTTTATTTTTAGAAGAAGATAAAATTGTCTAACAACTTTGCCCACCTCCTTTTTATTACTAAACTAGAAATTTTCCCACCCCATCGGGGAAAGATGTTGTGTTATGACAAAGTGGTGTGTGAAACAACATACGTGGATGTTGATTTCCAAACATGAAACTCTCCATTTTAGAAAGTTAAAGAGGTTGATATGTAAGCACAATATACTTCCTCATTGCTGTTAGCCATCGCTTCCCAATAAAAAATAAGGTGTCCATGTCTCCATTATAAATTTCCTTCAGTGTTTGTAACTGGGCCGTAAAATAGACTCTGAGATAGAAACTCAACACATGGGGATTTGGATTGGGAGATTTTTGTTAATTCAAATTTAGATTAAATTGGCTTAGCTATTTCTAAGTGACAGGAGAGAAGTAAAAAAAAAAATGTGGGAATACAGTGTGTATGTTTTTTAATTTGTGTAACCAGGAAATTAATTTCTTTCTTAAAATACATTTTTTTTTTCAAATTGATAGTTGGAAATGCAGTTTTGTTGTTTAAGGGAGAGATATAAAGAAGGATTGAAAGATAAGAAACTAATAATTGAGCACATTTAGATGAAAAATGATAAGTCCTATTATCTCCCTGTAGGGTATTTATTTATTTATTAAAAAATTAACAAGTCCCTATGTAGCCACTGTCAAAACACTGAGCAGGTAAATAATTTTTCTACTAAAATGACTCGAAGTGTGTGAAGTTGGTGACAAACCTAGGAGAAATGCAAAATACTCGTTTACCTACATTTTCAAGACTTTTTAAAAGGTAATTTAAGTCAATTCAGTATTTTCTAGGATTACTCAAACTATCCAATCTAATCCAATACAAATTTAAGTACAAAATTCACCAGACAATACTACATATAAGTGTGTGTATCGTATCTTAGATATATCATATATATATATTTATATAATTTATATATTTATATATATATTATATTTATATATTTATATATATATAATTTATATATTTATATATATATATCATGTTACATATATAATATTACATACTAATATGTGCTATTATGTTTCTGAATTTATATCTCTAATTCTGCACCTATATTGTAGTTATTCTTGGAAAGAATAATTTTACAAATGAAAAGAGTAAAAATCTGCAAGTTATAACACAATTTATCTTTTAGTATGAGGTTGTAGACTGATATGCCATTTAATCTCTTCTGGATGCAAGATTAGTGGAGGAATTGATTTTGAATTATATATCTAGCATTGGGGGCAGTTTGTACCAATCACTCCCATTCAGCAGTATTTGTGTTTAGTAGTCTGGGTTAAGGTCACGATAATTGACTGTAGGACACAGAAAAATGTAAGGACAAACATGAGAATTGAGCTCATAGTTCTTAAAACCATAACTTTGGTACCTATGAACTGTTAAGATGCCAATTTTAATACCTTTTAAAGTCTGGAGTTGAAAGCCTGTTTGGGAGGAATGGAAATAAGGGCATCCAGGCAAAATTCTAACACTTGTGCTAGACCTATTCCTTGTGCTCCACACTTTGGCTGCCTCTGCTTTTCCTACACATCCTGTATCATTAACCAATATCTAGTTTTCTGTTCTCCGATCTTACACAGTCTTCAGTGTATTTACTTTGACTTGGTACCTTCTGTTTCTCCACCTTTGTCCCTAGTGCCCTGAATACCATCTCTGTCCTTGAACCTTCAGTCACTGGAGTATCTTCTCAATTTCTTTCCCTCCCTTTCTTTCTTCTCTCCTTTGATTCTTTTTTAACTTTGACACATATAAATAAACCAAATAGACTCTGAATCTTCTCGCTAAATCATTGTGTCGACCCATGTAAAACAATACATTGAGAGAAAACCAAATTATCTTTGCCATAATTTCTTAGTAAAATTTTGTAAGCAAGATAAACGAGTTGTAAGGCAAGTTGAACAATTTGTAAGACAAACTGATAGCTTTTTCCCTTCCCATATTCTGGAAGAGTTTATGTAAGATTCATATTAATTCCCATTGACCAATGTTTGGTAACATTTTATTGTGACATCATCTTGAAGATTTCCTTTGGAGAATTTTCTTTGATTGATCTGTTGTTTCTATTAACTATCTAATTTCCTTGATGGTTATGAGAGTTAAGATTTACTACTGCTGTTCAATTTGTTAAGCCTACTTTTGTTGAATTGGTAGATTAAAAACATAATTAACAATGAGATAATAAAACTCTTTTTCTGTCAATAAAATATTCCACTGTAGATCACAGTATCAGCTAGCAAATATGACCTAAATTTGTAAGACAGAATTTTAGTGCCTACTAGGATTATCCTGTTAGAAATTTGTATTATTTAAAGGTATGTGTAAGCAAAAAAAGAAAAAAAAAAGTATGAATAGACATAAAATGACTATATTGGGGTAGAGACAGTAGCTTTGTAAAGACAAGCTGGAGGTAGGCTGTATTATTTCCACAATTCATATATTTGAGATATTTTGGCCATTGCCCAATAAAAGATATTGTGGCTATACATCTAAAACTCCTTATAAATTATAATTGTATCTAAATCAGAGGTTCTCATCTATGGTTGAACGTGTGCCTGCGGCTGCTTTTACAAAATACTGATGCATACTCCAAACCATTTAAATGAGGAGTTTGGAAGTTGAGGTCTGATATCGGTGTTCTGTAGAAGCACCAGGTGATAATATGGTAGAACCAAGGCTGATAACTATTAATATGTAGATGGATCCATAAATGATTGCTGTCAAGACAAAATGCAAGGGCGTGAACTACCACTATTTATTTACTAGCTTATTACAGTTTCCAAACAAAATACAGGATGAAATGCTATTTTCATATTTAACTAATACTGTTACTGAATATCTGCTATTACTTAAGACTATTCAAGACTTTAGGAATAAACACAGTAAAGAGTCTAACTCCCTGATCCTATTGGGTTGTGGAAAAAGAAGAATAACAAATAAACAAGGTAATTCAGATCTGATAAGTTATGTTTTGATGAGGGGTGGATACTTTAGTTGGAAGGTGAAGGGAGTCCTCTTTGGGAGATAAGAACACCTGAAGTTTAAGGAACGAATAGACAAGGCTATGATAGGATTGTAGCAAGAAAAGATGTCACAATATCAGGCCCAAGTCTCCTCATAATGGGCCTGAGAACTGATACCAATGACTTTAGATTTTACTCAGAATTTGTAACTCAGGGGAGCTATACATTTTGACTCATAATAAAAGAATGGGCCCAACATGAATATAATATGAAGAAAAGTTGAGGAGGACACAGAGAAGAAGCAGGATCCTAGATAAGAAGGTATTCACACACTGACTTAGGTGATTTTGGCTTGTATTAGATTAATGCATTAGTGATAGAAATAGGTGAATGGATACAGGACATATTTTGAAGTCTAAGCTGGCATGTCTTGCTAAAGAATTTCACACAGAGCCTAAGAAAGAGGAAAGAATAAAAAATGACTTCAGGTTTAGAGTTTCTATATTATTACCTTAAGGGTAGCAATAAAACGGTTATAACTAAACGGGAGAATTATGTATTGAAGATGAAATCAGGGACAGAATTTTGTTTTGCCAGCATTAAGTTCGAGATTCTTATTAGAAATCCAAGCAAAGATAATAAGTGGACATCAGATATACAAGTCTGCAGCTCACATAAGTAGAGGTGAGTCTGAAATAGAAGTTTTGAGTCAAATATATTGTGATCATGGTGGCAGATTCTCACTGAGTAAATGAATGGAAGTCCTGGAGAAAGTGGATGACAGGAACAGTAATGATAGGGTTGCCACCTGGAGAATAAAAAAAGACAAGACAAAACTCAGGGTCTGTGTTCAGACTTAGCATAAAATTGTTCTTAGAAAGAATTTGAGTATACATAAAAGAAATAAATCAAGAAAAGCTTGGAGAAAGTTGTGAAGAAGAAAAAATAATAAACAATGAGGTATATCCCAGCAAACAAAGGCAGGGTAACTCTTTTAATAGTTAGACTAATTTAATAGTCTAAATATCTTGTCTCCTCTTTGAGGGACTGGAGAGAGTTCTGTAGTATGACAAATCCATCTCCAAAAATGAAATGGGGAAATGACCAAATGGATTACTAACTAAATTAATGTAGCCAGAAATAAGTCAAGATGTTGACAAGAGACTTAGGATCCTCAAAGATGAGAATTAATCAGTTTTTCCACGTAAATATTTAAATTTCAACTTTATAAAATTTCACAGACCTAGTTAAGTAAAGGAATATGACTGATTTTGCTGGCCAATCAGAAGAGTATATTTTTGAAGGAAAAGTGTTTACAAAATCTGGAAGAATCTCTCAATATATATATGTACATAAGTACATATGAAATATGTAAACAAGCGTGCATATGAGCAAGTATTATGATCCTAGAATGAATAAACGATGGAATAAAAAAGAGCAATTAAGTAAAATGAAATTTTCTGCACAATTAGAACTCACTAGCATCTACAGTCTACTGTATTTTTTTCAAATTCTTGTTTCTGATATAATTAAACAAAAAACTTTATATTACAGATCATGCTTGTGACTTTAAATGGAGTAAAATGTTTTATAAAAACATGTGAGGAGTCCTTTGAATTTAAGATTTTGTATTGTTACTGGCATGATTTTGTTATATATTAAAGAAACCATCTGTAGACATATGATTGGTTTCTAGATTTTTATGCACAAAGACATACTTAAGAACATTTTTTGCACATCTGCAGTGTTCCTGTACTATTTCAGAGTTATCTCATGTGAATTGCATGGAATTTGTTGCATCATCAGAAAATATTCAGAGTGGAAAAATTACTGCTTTGCAAGTAGCTAAATGACTGTAGTTTTGAGGAAATGTCAGTACTTCCAATATCAAACTAGTTTAGAAGATTAAAATTCTCTTGTTGTTTAATTTTTAGAAAACTGTACAAAGAAAATATTTTTTTTATAATATATATTTTTATTGTTATTTATGCCTTTTACATTTTGCATTACCCTTGGGTAGCCCACCACCAATTCACCCGTGATCCATCTCCATGGTCCCTTGTGTTCTTTTCTATTCCATTTTGTGCCCTTTCCCTTCCCTCCCTCCGGCTCCTTCCTCCCCCCCTCCCCCCCCACTGATTGTCTCTCTCCCACCCGGCCTCCCTATAGTCCTGTTATAAGTGAAACCATTCGATATTTTTCTCTTTC